>JAPYZP010002925.1:0-32444 GCA_030522985.1 Torymus sinensis
TCTCTCTTCTCTCGCGTTTCCCTCTTCTTTTTCGTTTTGCCCATCCTCTATCTCTAGCCCGGCGCGTCGTTCTTTTTTTCCTACGCGAGCCTGAGCGCGGATTCTCGGCGCCGAGAGAGCCGACCCATGCAAAAATTCGGCGACGTCCGATGACGCAAATCGGTGTCACGCGCGCGCGCGCCCCGACGATTCCGTAGTTCCTCCTTATAGACTCAAGCTTATACGTGTGTTATATAGCTGTGTGTGTATGCGAGAGAGGAAAGGATGAGCGTTTCGATTTCGCCGATATAATGCGTAATACCGGGGGCGCCGGACTCTAGGCTGAATCGTCCCGGAATCCGAAAGAGATAGAGAGAGAGAGAAAATTGATAAACATTTTTTCTAGGAATTTCAATGACCAAGAGTGTTTTGCTAGCGATGTCATCGATCAGTGTGTATAACGTCATTCGGTTGCGTTTTTTCGGAACTATTACAAGACTTAGGACGCGGATGTTGGTTATCTCTTTCGCCTAATTATGTTTACGCGAAAGGAGAAATTCCGTGTGATTCAGATACGGCAATGCTTATAGCACCTCTTCTCTCCATGGTTTGCGTCACACTCAAAATGATTTGCGTTCTTCCGAATATTTGAAATATCGCTGTCTCAAGAATGCGATCATTATTTATTGCCTTGTTATTGGAGCATGCATCAATTAAATTATCATATTCATCAAAATAAAATTCATGATAAATCTTTGGAGCTCTAGCACGTACCTCGGAGTGGGGTTAGGTAAAAACACTTTTGAAATAATTAAATCAAAAACACGCTGAGAATAACCAAATTATAATATACAAAATTTAAATTATTAAACGGATGCTAAATGATAAAATAAAATGAAAAATATTTGAAAAATTGCTGTTGTCATTCGTGTAGCATCAATTAATTTAACGAAAAATTAATTGATTGAACGAATTATTCAAAAATAATAATAAATATCGATTAAATAGTATTTGTTATTTACGCTTCACAAAACAAATTGCATTGTATTTAACTGAACCAAGTAAATCTTGGAATTATATTTTAATCATATTACTTCTGTTTTCATCGGAAAAATCATAATTCGTATTACAGCAGACAAAAATATCGCAAAAAATTTCATTACAGATAATAATTTATAATTAAATTACAAATGCTATATCAAGCAAAAATATCACAAAAAATTTCTTCACAAATAATTTATAATTAAATTACAAACGCTGTATCAAGCAAAAATATGAAAAAAAAATTCTTTACGAATACTTTATAATTAAATTACAAACGCTGGCCCTACTGTACAATAAACTTTGTATTGATTATACTTGAAGGAAAGATGCTCTCTCCATGTAATGAATTTTAATTAAATTCTGGACATCGTTTTCCTCTGTGGTGCAATAAAATCAGAAATCAATACTTTATGCTAATTAGTTCGGTTACTATACTACCGATACGAAAAATCCATTTACCAGGAAATGAATGGAAAACTGAAAATGAAAGTACGCGGTTCAAGTTGAAAGTACAAGATGTCAAATTTCTTTGACTAATCAATTAAAAAGTGACGTATAATTGAAAGTCCCTGTGACATGCATAGCATTAGAATATTAGGGAGACCTAACATTACCAAAGGGAAAATGTTTTCTACTTTCTTTACTTTCAATAAATTCTTTAGCATGCATATATTCACCTCTTTAATTAATACAATATAGAAATTAAATTTTTTAACACTGTCAGCTGTGAAAACATCAAAAGAGCCATTATGACCATAGACAGGCGGGCTTGGAATAAAATATCGCAGAGGTGGATTTCAGAATTTAGCGAGACAGCTAGACTCCTATTGTTTGATAAAATTTTGAGAATAGCATATTCACTCTATACGCTTTGTTTGCTCGATTGACGTTATTTCAGCTTTATGGGTTGAAAAAAACTCGAGGCTACTATAGTTATTTCAGTATTTCTATAAAAACATAACAAAACTAAAGTCAAAATAAAGGTAGGTCAAAACTATAACTATAAAAAAAGTTTATTTTTGTCACAAACAGCAACAAAACTACGTTGAATAATGTCATTTAAATAAAAATATTCGACGGATAAAAGCGCAATATATATTCATTTAGAGAGAAAAAAAACCAAAACCTTTATTATAATTGCGAGGGGGAAAAAGTGTCATGATAATTCTTTACCCAGCGACCTCTGCATATATTTCGGCGCATCGGGATTGCTCAGGCTAAAAAAAAGGAGTCATGTATAATATAACATTTATATCCCCTCCGCGCGCGCGTGGGCGCAGCGGGCGTGCAGGCGACAAAAAGCGCATCACACCTACTCGTTTACGATGTGTTTATGTCGAATTCTTTCGCGGCTATAAATATGAAACAAAAGATCGTTAAACAGAATGCGCGCCCGGCAGCGCCCTGTTCTCTCGCCGTCCTCTCTTTTCCGGCAAAAGCTGCGCGCGCGCGCTTCGACCGAAACGTTAACTAATATTACGCAAAAGAGTCGACCTCTCTCTCTCGCGAGATGATGCATTTTTCACGCATTAGGTAGCCAGTCGTCGCTCCATTGTTCCATTTTAGTGTCTACGCGCTGGGACTGCAAAGAGTTATCTGCTCTACGTATATGTGCAAATGCTCCGAAATCTGCGACAAAAAGCCGAAATATGGTTTTGAAAATTTTTTTTCGAGCACATCTATACCAGACCTGGTTTTTCTCGTTGTTTGTAGTATATATAAGAGAAATTCGTCGTTGAGCAGTGTCCATCGAATGGTATACTTTTTCTAGAACAACTTTTTAAGAAAATGGCAAAAAAACTTCTTCCTTTTCAAACCAAACTCACCATTTTAGCCCAAAAACGATCTACTCCAAGTTTCAAAAACGAAATTGAAACTGGAAAGAGAGCTTTCATTCCCTTTCTTGAAAATTAAAAAAATGTCGATTCCTTCAAAAGTTATAAAAGGGTTTGAAGTTGAACGTCGGAAAAGCATAAAAATGCAGAAATCGCAGGAATCGTCAGCGCCGAGTTTGAGAGCATAATCCTTATAATTTTTTAAGTAATCAAGAATTTTTAATTTTCAAAAAAAGTAACCGAAAGCTCTTTCTTTCTAGTTTCAATTTCTTTTTCGAAATTTTGACTCGATCGTTGCGAGATAAAGGCAGGTATGGTAGGTGTGCTCGGGTTTTTTCGCCGATTTCGAGGTATTTGCATATATTATATGCGAGCAAAAAGCGAGTGGAGATCGGCCTTCCAAAGGACGTCCGTCCCGCAGAGGTGAATAAATTTTTCGCCGAAACTTCGCAGCTCCGAAACACGGATATATATAGTATTCACGTGAGCGCTGTGGCCTGCCCGTGCGATAAGTAGATAGCGGAAGATATTAATTGGTCGTATAAAGTCCGAGATCGGGCGCCGCCGCGCTTCGAAATCCGCTGGCCTACGTCATAGTCATCCTTGGGAGTCGCGTATACCTATTTTTTCGTAAATAAGCCGCGACGCTCTGTCGCGACGTAGTCGTCTGCAGCCGGGCCCGCGCCCGCATGCTCGAAAAGATGTTTACGAAATTTACCTGTCCGCGTATATGTGTTTCCTTAATCCTCTATTTTTTCCTGAGCGAAATATATCAGCGGAGATACGCAGATAGGTACATGGGAGCGCTCGATCTCGAGCAGCGCAGTTTCGGCAGAAAATATTTACCTCCGAGGGTTTCGGTGGGAGGGGCATGTAGCAGCCTCGGCAAAGTTCGTCGTAATGTTTACTATTTTGATCAGATGCACGAGGTCCACGGTCGAACTGTTTTTTTTTTCTTTTTTTTTTTATTAAAATGAGGCGATATGGCGTCAACGCGTTCGTGGATTTTGTGTAACGCGCCCGGTACTTCCTTATTTTTTATGGCAAAAATTTGTTTTCATTAGCCATAATCGAGAGAGAGTTCGTTGGAATATTTGCCTTATATAGCCGCCTGGTAGAATCACTGCATTATGCTGTCACGTGCTTTGCTACGGTAATGTCGTAATACAAGTATCTCAGCTTGTTGCAGTACATTAAGTACTTTTTAAATAAATTTTGGGTTTTCAATTATGTTTGCATATAGGATCATTCAGTATAGCGAAAGATGTGTAGGTGTTATGGCCAGCAACCTCCTATACTAGCCTAGATTAATAAATAATATAAACAATGATTTATTGAAATTACATTCGAGAGAATACAATACTGAAGGATATATTGATTACGAAAGCTATTTTTAAGCTTCGGTATTCAAATAAATGATTGGTTTCTCATGATAATTATTGTTAATAAATTTTCCAGTCCATCATGAGAATAATACCTTTTCTCAAAAATAATATTCTTATTAATTAACAATCATTCTCATACCGTAGAGTTATAATTTATGCAGTGTTTTCAAAAACAGAAATAATACTGCCATTATTAAATGGTGGAAAATATCTTGTTTTGATACTAATTGCATGCCGTTACTATAATAATATCTTGGATTACATTACAGCAATGTGGAAAAACCTTGCCTATTAGAAAAATTAATCGTTTCCTCGACACCTTGAGACAAAGATTTGCAAACAAGTATAGCTTCCATATGATCGAGAAATTTTTCTCTATTTTCGCACTACCCTTAGGCATTTTTGCATGTTAACGAGGAATAATTGCGCGCGCGAATTCATTTCATAACAGTACTAATGATCGTTTTGTTTGGACGCGCGGGATGCATTGTTTTGCGAAACGAAATTATTTAGAGAGAACGACGCGTACAGTAGATTGCGCATGCTTTTTAACCACAGTATGCAAGCTGATCGGGAAATTAAAAACGTCACGTAGTATTTTCATTTAATCTAAAGTGACGAAGTAAATAAAAAGAAAAAATATATGCGCGCGCAGATAAAATTCACTTCGTATTCTTTTTTTTTTTTAATTAAAAAATGTACGCTTACAAAGAGAAAGTAAAGATAATGCGCATTGCTTTATTTAAAACGAATTTTATGCTCGTCTGTTGAATAGAATTTTAACTTTTAACTTTTAATATAAAATTTTCATAAGTTGTACGCGTGTTGCTTGTTTTAAAATCTGGATATTCGGTACCAAAAATATTAAAGTTTATTAAAATATATTTTGCGCTTACAATGCATGCATGAATGTAATTTTTTACAGTGACGAGACACACTTGTCAGCGCCGTGTCGAAAGCCGACGTAAAAATTTCAACTAAAAATAATTATTTTACATATAGTTTCCACATATATAATTTTAGCAAATGAATGTCTAAAAATACTAATCTTGTCATACTTCAAACAATATAAACAATTTTTTTTAAAGATCTATGTCAATGCTTAACTTATGAAAAGTCACATATATATATATCCTTACGAAAATCCTTGCGATAATAAATAACCGTAAAGCTTTCAAATGTAAATGTTTCCTTTTACCACCTCACCTCGTTACCCATTACGAATAAGAACGTATCCATTACGACCTCCCCGATTATTAGCAATGAACCGTGGAAGGTGCTCTACGAATGACAATGACAGAATCGTAAACCGTTGCGCGCGCGTCACAACTACACTTCTCTGACCTAAAATTCAACATGAAACACCAACGATCTAATAAGCGCCAAGTGCTCTCCCGGACGCGCAATAAAACCCGATATAATAAACTTTCGTTTCGCGCGCTGTATATCCCGTTTCATTAAACACGCGCCGCGCGCGACAATTCTCCTCCATTCACGGGCACGCGGTATGTAGTACATGCAGTGTCTTATCGCGCGCGCGCGTATCCGACACGGAACAACACCTCTCGCACGCGTGCATTCCCTCGCGATGCGTGAAAATCACAAAAATAGCCTTGACTCACACGAGGACTCGTGTGTGTGTTTTCGCGCAGTAGGAGTATGATAATAGGCAAAGCATCCTCATCATAATCCTAAAAACCGCTCGCTCATATCTCGCGCGCGTCAACCGATCAATCCGGCGCCTGATCACGGCCTTATACAATCGAATTATTATCATTCGCTCATATTTCCACGCCCATTCATCAAAAACACGCTCGGAGCGTTCGGGGCTCCGGGGAAAACCGGGACTAAATCACCTCCGCGCGCCGCTCGTTTTTCCCATCCCCCGGCGGCGGCCGGCGAAAAAAAAAGATCGCCCGCGCGCGCGCGCGTAAACAAGCTTACGATAGCCGGCGCGCCGCACGAGACGAGGAGTCCGAGATGATGGAGAAAAAGGAGGAGTAGGAGGAGACGAAGACGAAGAAGAAGAAGGGAATCCAGCGTGGTGAGGATCTCTTGCGTGCGCGCGGGGAGCGATGGAAGAACGGCAGCGCGTGTATAGTGTAGCGTTATAGCGCGAGGAGAGCGGCCTGCACGGTGGGGATCCGCTCTCATCCGCGGGCATAAAACGAACGGCGTACGTGCCGGCGCTCAGTTGACTTTCGAGAACCGATAGCGAGCGGACACACGCTTTGGCTATACACACACACACACAGCAACGCTTCCATATATACACACGCACGATTTCACGCGATCGAGGATATATAACTGTATACACACTTGTATATACGTATATAAGCGCACTTTTACCGTGTGAGAGAGGAGTACAGGAAGACGAAGAAGAAAAAAGAGTCGAGCCCCCACCGACAGTGTTTGTGAGGAGAGCATCGAAATAAGGACGCTTTTACTTTTTCTCCGCCCGGCTCGAGAAAGAGACGTAGACTTTTGTGATCAGTGAAGCGAGGAACTCTCGACTGTCGTCGCCACCGCTATACTAGACGCTGCCGCTACAACTTTGGATTTGTCCCCGTTCGTCTTTTTTTGCCGAGAGAAGGATTTTCCCGGCAAAATGACAGGAACCAGCAGCAGCAGCAGCAGCAGAAGCTTGAAGCTCGCGTTCGCCGCGACGGTGCTTGTTTGCTGTGCCGCACGTGCTTGCGGCTCCGCCATACCCATGTGGGAATTCCTCACGAGGGAGGAGAAGGTGAGGACACGATCTTTTTCCCTCTCTCTATCTATATACCTTTGCTGCGTCTATCTTTTATAGCTTCTCTTCCTCATATTTCTCTCGCTCTCGAATGTGTAAATCTATATATTTCGGGCTTCGAGACAGAACAAAAAAGGGAAATTTATCTTTTTAGTATAAACTGGAAATGGAGATAGTTAAAATGTCGTTAGTTTAATTGGCTACAGCCGATGAATAATGAATATCCTTCGAAAAACACACGCGCGCGCTTATATATAGAAACGAGATGGACTTGAACGAAATTCTCGCGCAGAACCTTGAATTTCCACTCCTATAATCGAACACCAGGCCGCATTCCCGCGAGACCATATACGTCTATTTCTGTTTTCCCGGCGAGAATGCGCTCGCCGTATCCTTAACCGAACTGCACATATAAGTAACGTGCATCGCGTATATAGTCGCCTCTATACGGCAAAAGTAAACGCAAGGCGAGTCGGAGAGACATTGACGCGGAGTTCAAGAACGCGATCGCCGTAGATCGGCTCTCTACCCCTAAGGCGACATCGCGACGTGGTAAACTGGCCGGAGGCCTCTAGTTTTTTCTTTCCGGCCGACCGATTCTTGTTTCTAGTCCATCTGTCTCTCTTCCGATCTCCTTTCTACAAATTGCCACCTTGGTGCTAGCTTTCGACTTGTACCTGCGCATATATACAAAAGCACCGGTCATCTGTATATATAATAATAACGATCCTTCGCGATTCGATTCGCATAGAGTCGGCAATTACAATCGGCACATATATACGTTTTTCATTCCGAGCGGAACTGAAACACTCGCGCGTCCGATTGAAGAAAAACACACGCGCTCTTTCGAAACGAGCGAGCGAGCGCGCCTGTTTGAATAGTTAGCACTGTTTGCCATTGCTTTCTCTCGATATCCGTCAAACGGCGCGCGCTCGCGTATACGCGCGAGCTCGAATTATCGCTGTTCCCGATCTCTCTCTCTCTCTCTCACTCTATGTGCCTGTGTGCACGCGCGCGCGCACCGGCAGTGCAAATATGTATTTGGGTCGGGCATTGTGCGAGCGATTTGTCGCGCTCTTCTCTCTTTTTTCAACTATATGTGTGTCCGTTTTCGCGCGATTCCTTTATTGTCCTGCGAGCGCCCCGGCATTTGCATCAGATGCAAAAACAAAGATTCTATATATCTATAGCTGACGACGGGGCTCGGCAGTTAATACCAATTAAAATATTTATTGCCGAGGAGAGCCGCCCTTATTGGCGACGCGGGGCGGGGGAAGAAAATCGAGAGCGCCCCTGCGTTACGAAAACCAAACACGGCTTCGAAACAATTTACAACCTATCATTACGTCGTTAGCCGGCTCTAAACGCTCCACTATTAGCGCTAACGACGCTTTCTTCTTCTGTGCTCGCGCGCGTGGCGCTCTTCTCTTCTCTTTTTTTTCCCTTTCGGAACGCGCGGCTCGGGTAACGACGAAAAATCGGTTGCGAAAAGAGCGAGAGAGAGAGAGAAGATGAGCGCACTTGCGCTTGCAATATTGTTTTTGCTCAGCGACGTGACGAATCGACGAGCGAGCGGAGACAGAGACACGCGACGTGCATATATATATACATAGCCGTTGTTGTGAGCCTGCTATGCGGCTGTCGGCTCGTTGCACGATTGCGCGCTTAACAAATCGCTCGCGCGAGCACAGCCGAGAAGTTTCACCAAACGCGCCCGGAATGTTCTAGCGCGTTAACTAACCGCGTCGTCGCGCGGGGGATGGCTCTATATATATGCTCGTCCTTTTTCATTTTCGAAATTTTCGTCATCGGTAAGGCGGTTTCAAAATTCGCCGGTCGTTCTGCGTTTACGAGCGATGATCTCGGTGCGCGCGGAGCGATCGGTAATGTCTCGTGCTTTCGGCGGGGCAGAGCTGCGCGACTGTTTTGAAACGCGCGCTTTTGCGGACGTGCGATATATACGCGTTGCGCCGGTTGCTAAATCTTTATATGTGGATTGGTTAATTCAGCGCGTGATGACAATTTTCAATTGGTTTATCGCGCAAGATAAATAAATTGCGGTTATGCTTCGCGATGTGCGGGCGCGCGTAAGCTTTTTAAACTCTTGCTGATTGACGTTGTGTACGAAAAGATCAAGGTTAAACTGAATTATGCTGGTATAAGAAAGACATTATTATACATAATATTATACCAACTTGTGACATCTCGTGGGCTTTTGCATAAAAAAAAACTACTTCTGTTATTGTATTGACGTTATAACGACAAAGAAATAAATTCGCCAGCGCGCTCAAAACAATATTCTACTCGTTCTGGCCTTTTTCATCTCACCTTGAGGCTCACCTCCGTAAAAGTACGTTATTCATCGCGTCCACCTCATCCTCCGCAAATACCCACAACTATCTCTATTTATACAAAAAAAGAAAAAAAACTCGATGGAAAAAACGCATCGTGACGCAACGGGACGACGCGGAGCCATATAATCGAGGGGATTAATTCAGAAGAATGGAATCTCGCGCCGTTATAACCGTTCGCTCAGGAATAATAAAAAAGCGCTCGTCCCTGCTGACAATATGCATGCCTCTCTCTCTTTTTTATTCTCTTTCTCTATATATACTTCTTATAAACTTGGGAGATTCCTAATCGTTGCCCGATTCTTCGCAGATGAGTCATCTCTACCGCATCTTCAGCCAGGAGGTAGATCAGTACTGCTCCGACTCGACGATGCCGGACTGCAACAAAAACTTGCTGGTCACCGGCCTCAAGAATCTCGCCCACATCGAGGACGATAAATTGGACGAGATGGATCCCTACCAGCGCGGCGCCAAAGATATCAGTAAGTAGCTTTATGTATACACGCGCTTTTATAGTGCTTTTAATGCCTCACTCTCCGCACTTTATACCGCGGCTAGTAATTAGGGTTTCTCTTTTCGAGACGGATCCCCGTGATTTCTCCTCAAATCACACGCGCGCGTTTCCACAGTGAGTTTCGAATGATCGATCGCTATTATTAGCCTGCCATTATTGTACTTTTTACCATGCGAGAGTTCCTTTTTTCCCGTAATGAGTCTTTAATCGCCCTGAAATTCGATCGCGTTCCTTTTATGAAAACGCGTAGACTGCGCGAGCTCCCTATATACACTTCAATTCACCGTATAATAAGACTTTGACTTACAACCCACGCGTCCAATTAAGCTCGATATGTATAATAATATTATAAATGAAATTCATCATCCAATTAATTATAACCGCAATTATAAAAAAAAAACGACTACCAAATAGAAATATAATTTCCACAAATTTCTTTTCACCGTGTCTACTGCGTGTATTCCACGCCGAAGCGCGCGCGAGAAATTCACTTAATTACAATAAAACTGCAAGTGGCGTATGTATAAGTATAGCTATATATCTATATGAAAGATCGGAATCGCGCCGACACTGCTACGGGCTAAAAGAGAAATCCGATAGAGCTATAGGTGTAGAGATGCCCAAGCGCGCGTTAAATTCCCTAATTAAACGCGGATCTTCCGCTATTCTTTTTCTTTACAGTATGGCGAGCCATGGTCGGCAACAACAGGCAGACGGCCTCGCGCCTCGGTCAGCACTCCTTCCACACGACCGCCGACGCCGATCCACTAGGTAAATATTCCCCATCCGTTCTCTACCTCATCTTCTTCGTACGGGCAATTCGCCTCGCTCATCTCGTTAAAGCGCGCTCGCGCGGCTGAAATTTTTGCCCGGCGCCAACGCGTTGGCTTATCGATCGGATTAAATCACGCATTATAGAGAGAGA
Source organism: Torymus sinensis (assembly GCA_030522985.1). Lineage (NCBI taxonomy): Eukaryota > Metazoa > Arthropoda > Insecta > Hymenoptera > Torymidae > Torymus > Torymus sinensis. Next base: position 10,780 of record JAPYZP010002925.1, read on the forward strand.
GGAGCGCGCGCTGACGCGCTTTTCCCCCTCGGGGCGTCCCGCCGTAGCGGCGTATTTTCATTCGGTGATACGCTGAGCGTTGAATGAGAGAAAGCCTTTCTAATTTCCAGACAGCCGCTGCACGCGCGCTTCTGTAAAATTAGCGTCGTCCGGGGATTGCTATGCGCCTAATTAATTGCGCGGGTTATATTCGAGAGGCAGCTGCGCGCTTCTTCTTATTTTTCTTTCCTATTTATTCGTCGAGTTAAACAGTTCTATATGCGCGTATTCCCAGGTAACCAATATATACACATTTTGATTTGGGAATGCATATTTAGTTAATTAGCAAACTATATGCATCTCAAAATTTCCTATTAAATGAGCAGTATCCGATTTCCGCGCGTGCATATAATTACTGTTGATCTATGAACGTTGAACCCTGCCAATATATTCATATAACAATCCACGAACGGCACACCATTCCGGAACTTCCGTTATCCGAACCGTGCATACACGTACCTCTCCTGCATTCATCTGGATTCACTAGTTTAAATTTCATCGAAACGCACGCCACGAGCTACCTATATATGCAACCTACACACGTCGCGCAGCCTATAAATCCTCGGCGGAGCAAATAAAGCGCGAAAAACTGGAAGCCGCCGCCGTGCGCGACGTCTCTCTCTCTCTCTCTTTCTCTCTTCCGCCTTCCAAATCGGCGCGCGGGAATCTCGGCTGAGCTCGCGATCGAAATCGCAAAAAGGGAAGTATATATATGCAGTGCTGCTGCTTTCGAGAGCGAGTATAGTAGCAGATCGAAGCAGCAGCAGCAGCAGCAGCCGGCAAAGCACGTTTCCGCGGATCGAGGTCACTTTTCTGTTTTCTTTTCTCGCGGCTGCGCTTCTGGGAAAGAAGAATGGGCGCCCGCGAGTGGAGCAGCAGCAGCAGCAGCAGCACCAGACTCGCTCAGCTTTCACATTTTCTCCGCGAGCGTCGAGTCTATATAGGCGTCGTCGTCGTCGTCGTCGTCGTCGTGGAGCACGTTTTCATGAGCGGTCCTCTCTATCCCCCTCTCTCCGTTTCTCTTTCTCTCACTCTGTCTCCCTCCCTCCCTCTCTTGCCGCGATATTTTTTCGCGAATAAAAAGGAACCGGGCTTTGTGTGCGGTCGACTGCGCCGCCGCATTAGCGCTCGGGTTTGTGACTCTTTTGTTTATTCTTTCTCTCTCTCTCTCTCTCGCTCCCCCACAACTACTACTCCCGCGCTCCCTTCGCTCCGCTCGTCTCTCATTACGATGATAAGCAGTTAGTAGAGAAAGAGAGGGAGAGACGCGCGGGTGCGCGCAGCTTTCTTTGGGAGCATTGTTCGATTTTTCGAGTTCGGCGCGCGTGCATGTACCGTAGAAAGAGAAAAAGAGAGACACACACAAAAGCGCGCACACGGTGACTCCTTCAGACGTTACGGTCATTTGGAGCCTTAATTCGGTTTGAAAGAGAAGGAAGAAAGAACCGTTGAGAGAGCGGCGACCTTCGCGCCGTTTCTCGAGCCTCTAGCGGGAACTCGGGATTTTTATTAAATAAACACTTCCGATTGTCCCTCGCTACCTTGTCCAAACAAGTTACGCACGGTTAACGCGCTAAAAGCCCATACAATTACCATCAATCTTAGAAAAGAAAGCTTAATCGCCGCGATCGGAAGCTGCTCCTCATCCATTCTCTTTATTAAAAGAGAGAGAAGGAAAGAAAGAATCTGGAAACAAACGGCACCGATTAACTCATCTGCCGGCGAACGGAAATCGAAAAGGACATTGCCAGCAGCAGCACGCGAGACCATCAGAGCTGCTCGACAAAAAGAAAGATCGTTTAATTTCGCGCCTTGGCCTACATACCGCAATCCGCTGCGATAATCGCGCGCCAGCAGCAGCAGCAGCATCGGGAGCCCCCAGGGGAATCGAGAGAACGAATCACGCGCGCGTGCCAGGCCACAATAGCCCCATACGTTCGTATATGTATATCCGTACGTGTACATACTGATACCCCCCGCACGGCTTGTGGTAAATACGCAGCGTAAATTCGTCGACCTCGTAAAAATCGCGCGCGCTTCGGAAGCCGGAAGATCGGCGTCGCGCATTAGCATAAGTCGAAGGACCGTGATGGACGCTCGCCTGCATTGTGCGCCCATTGTGTTGTGCTCGCGCGCACCGCCTGGATTTTATTGTTCATATACGGTAGAGAGAGAGAGAGAGAGAAGGAGGGAGACCCTCGGGAATGCGATGATACATGGGTATAGACGAGCGAGAGGGAGAGAGAGAGGTTGCCGTGTCGCGGGAATTCGCGGTGTCGTTAATCACAGATGCCTTATCGATTATTGACTCGGTGTGTGCATTCCTCTTTTTGGAGGCCGGTGTACGTGCCGATGCACAGTCATGCGCTCTCTACCTCCAGCCTTTCAGGGGGTTCTCGCGTCAAGGTTGCTGCCACCGCCGCCGCGTTTGTTTTGTCGATTGACGAAGGTTTTTCGCGACACACACAATGAATGCTATTGAACTCAAAACTGTCTGTACTTACTGTCGTTGTTGTCGTATATACGTGCAGTGGGATACCGTCATAGCACGCCGCATACGCGGAAAACAAACAACGCGGTCGGTTTGCTAAAATCATTTGTTTGTTTAATCACTGCTATCGATCAATTATAATATGTTTTCTCGACGAGCGCGCACGACCGTCTCGGAATACAAATTACCTGCAATCAATATCCGCATATAATGTATTATTGAAGAGTCTATTATGATTTTTATTATGCGTTTCGGCCTCCCTCTCTCTCTACCTGCAATCCATCAAAAATTAATCGCTCAATCGGTTCACGTTCGTCCGATTAGCATGCCTCGCGCTCTTCATTCTACATCATACACACGCATATATATATTTATACTCCGAACAATAAACCAGGCATCAATATATAACCATATGTTCCTTTTATCATTACAGCTGTCGGTGACAACGAGCTGCCCCAGGAGTCGTCCGCCAACTACGACTACGCGCACCCCAACGACCACCACACCGGTCCCTACCTCATGGGCCCGATGGTAATCCGCGTCTACCCCGACGGCAGGCCAGTACCCAGCGACGCTCAGCGTCCGTTACCCAAGGACGAGGACATCGAGGACATTCGCTACTCTCGTCTGCCCACCATCAAGGACCTCGAGGCGGCGAAAAAGAACTCCGTTGCCGCCACCGTCGTCGCCGCCCCTACCTCCGCCTCTTCGGCCGCTTCCGACAACAAGAAAACCTTCAGCGAACCACCGAGGGAGCTGCTACCGCCGAGGCAGAGCATCCGCTCCAACTTCTACCGAATTGGAGCTCCGGCGAGGTTCTACTCGCGCATCGCTCGGCCCAACAATCTCCTCGTCCGCGAGCGCTACTACTGAACGGGACGACATCACACACAGAGTGACGAGGGAGGGAGAATTTTTCTCTTTCTTTCCCTACTCTGCACTTCGAGCAAAGACTGAACCTCGTGCAAAGCGAACGGAAGCGAGAACGGAATTCGGAGCGACGACGAGCTGCTGCTGCCGGCCGCCCGCGCGCGAAAAGTAGTACGAAAGCGGGAGTACAGAAAAAAGCAGGCCATCCGGAGAAACGAAATCGCGAGTAGTTTTTCTCTTTATGTCTCTGTCGTTCTCTCTCTCCTCTGCACATCTCGAAAGCCGGCCAGGCTCTATATATCGATCCCGAGGAGCGAGCCACGGAAAGGAAAAAAAACTTTCACGTGTGCTGCTGTGGCAGGGAAGAGAGAAAGACAATGGGCGCGCCAGCGCACATACACGAGCACACACACACATTTATGTGGAGAAAGAGATGAGGGACCGGGGGCCGACGACGAGAACGGCATACCGATGCAGCGCGCGAGCGCACGTGAAAGTCGAGAGCCGAGAGAAAGAGTGGATGTACTCTCGGACGTTGTTGTTGTGGCAGCCGGCTATAGCTCCTATGCTCATTTTCAATTCAATCTCGTGCTCAACGAGCGCGAGCGCATTCTTTTCGATCCTTATTTATATCCGCACGCGCGTACGGACACGGCCTTTGTGCAGCAGCGCTGTAATATAGTTCTCGCTTCCTTCCGCGCGTCATCCATGCGACTCGCCGACGGGAAATCGCGCCCCGCGCGCATTGTACATAGACATATATATATAGCGTAACGCCTAGCTCTTGTAAATATCATCGAACTCATTGTAAATATAATACGGCCATCGCGCGTGTCCTCTGTATAATGTCATTGTCTCTTTTTTCTTACTTTTTTCTTTTTCATTGTCGCGAGTCGACTTCCGCGCTCGATGCTTCATATTATAAAGTAGCTGAGTTCGCGCGCGAGGTCTTGTGATAAAAATTCGCACGCTGTATAACAGGCGTCGATCATTTTTCAGGCTAAGAGATTCATTGTTATAAACTTTGCGATATATAAATTGTTAATCAAGCCCACTGCTGTGCGGCTTTTCGTATTAATCAAGCGTTGCGGGGGTTTCGTTCGTGCACTTTCAAAGCAAGCTTTGTAATTTCTTCCTTGGCTATTGAAGATCGTTTCAATATACATGTAATGAGGAAATTATACTGCAGCTTCAAAAGCTCATATATACGCCGTGTATAACGTATAAAGAAAAAGTCTTAAACGCAATTAACACTTTCTTTGATAAATGGTGGAAACAAAAAAAAAAACAATTTTCAAGTCGGTTATATAACGTATACCGGTCGTATTTTGAAAGTGCACTTGAAATCCGCAAGCTGTATGCGCGCACGTATACGGCAAACACGCGTGATGCGAGCGCGCGATTTTTATACCGTGCGCCTGCGTCGTTTCACTTTGGCAGAACAAACGGGAAATCCGACGCAGCGTCCGCGCGAGCGCTCGTATATCTATATACATATATATTCGCTTCCCATTGAGGCAGAGTGTGAAAAGGGAGAACGAGTGGAAAGGACCAATAGGAGAAGCGAAAATAAAAGAGCAAATATCATCGAGTCGCACTTTCTCGTATGTCATATTGATAGGAAAATTGCCGCGTGCATTCGGAAAACGGAAGGACACATAGTCGCACGTGGGGAGCTGTTATTGTACGCGGCCGTGTGATTTCTTACGCTATATACATACATACACCCCCTTTTGGCAAATTGGTGGTGTATAATATGCGTCACGCGCGGCTATACGACACTCTCGTACATATATTCTCCTCGCGTGCGTGATGTCATTCCAGCTGTATTATTAGCTTTAGTGATCCTCCATAAATTATTGCAGCTACTTATTAAGCGATTAGTTTTTTGTAAGCGATAAACTTTCCGTGTATAGCGTCTATACACATATATGCGTTTCATCAATTCTTAGATGCGCGAGCATTCAGGAATGTTGTTTTTCTATATGTGCTGAATATATAACGTATATATATATATTAAATACATAAGTTGTCGAATCGACGAAAATAAAGTGATTAAATGCAAATACCTAGAACAGTGTTGTTATTGTTAATTATAAATCAAAGATTCCCCTCCACCATCCTTCATTATCATGCTAATGACGGCAGCGCTTTGCGTAGATTGAGTGAAAATGACGGCATTAACGAGAAAAATAGCCTTTTTGATGAGCTATCATTAATTTTAGCAATTATAACAAAGTTTCTTGTGCGTCCGTCGTGATTCTTTCACTTTGCATGCCGACGGGAGCAAAAACACCGTCGCGCTGTAAACAATTTTACCGATCAGTCAACTGCAGCGGGTGTGAGATCATATCTGCAATGAAAATCCTGAGATCGGTATTATAAAAAATGCAAATTAATTGAAACCTTGTAAAAAAAATTAATAAAGACGTATGAAAAACAGCGAGTTATTTACGATTTGTTTATAAATTGAAGGAAAAAAGCAATTTATGACGATCCTGCCATCGGAAACGAACACGAGAGACCTCTGCACGGAAAAAAAATTGGAAATAATATGGGTCAAAGGTTTGAGAATATAAAAGTTCAAATTGTATTTGAAGTATATATTAATACATAAATTGATTTTTTACGAGTCAAGAAGCGTATCAGATAAAAGTTCAAACATATTTTCAAACATTTCCAAATTTTTTTGTCCACGTGCAGATCGGTAACCGGCAAGCTCATACCGATCGAGCTCTGCATTCTCGATCGCGGTGAGTATGTTCGCCCGATCGATAAAGTCAGTCCCCGCTGTTATTGGATTCGAGCAGCTGGTACGGCAGGTAACTCGGGCCCAAAAGCAGATATTTTAAAGGTGGCAAACTCGAGAAGCCATCAGGCGGATAGTGAGAAAAAGGTATATTCCAATGTACACTTGGCACAGGTGCGCCGATGCAAAATAATGATATGCTACACGTCGGAGGAAGGACGAGGGCACAATGGGGGACCCGCTCTGCAATAACAACCAGCTGTCCGTTCAGACGAGGCTTCGCTCGTATATATATATGTATATGAGCAGCGTGAAGCTAAGGAAGCGAGCAAAATCTTGGCGACGCGCGCTGCGTATATATGTATACATTTCTATGAGCGCACACGCACGTGGCACTGTCACGCACATGACGTCCGTCGTTTTTGTCTCTTTCTCTTCCCCTTTCTCCCCCTCTCATCCTCTCTCTCTCTCTCTCTCATTCTCCCTGGCGCACTCGCGCAGTTCATTCAAGTATCAAGTGCAGCGCATTCGGATGGATTAATCGCGCATATGGCGCGCGCATGCGGCGCCCGCGCGCCGAGTGCCGTAGCGAAACCATAATTATTTTTGCCTGTAATGATATACATTATTGCAAATATTTTTAACAAATTATTGTTTACGTTATTAATTCTTGCGCCCTGTTAAATTTTCGTAAAAAGGTGAAAACGGGTAAATTCTAGAAATTTTTTGACAATTTATATAAAAGTTATATAAAGTTTATATACGTGCAATAAAAGCGTATCTATATTTTAAATCTTTTTATCAAAATTTTAGGAGTTATTTAAAGTAAAAGAAATGTGGAAGCTTTATTATACACTTTATTTAAATCAAACAGAAGCTCTTGTCAAATATAGTAGAAATTCTCTACATTTAATAGCTAACATTTTTATTTATTTTTTTTTTTATTTGTAGATTTATGAGATATTAGAAGTTACTGAGTAATAAAAACTGCTCATATTACGAAACAATTCGGTATTTGAACTAAAATTCAATTATCAACTTTTAGTTTTTTACACTCTAGAGATGCTATATATTCGTCATATGTTATAGTGTTTGCAAAGGAATTTTAATTACATAAGTTTTATGCTTGAAAAATGAAAAAAATCTATTGTATGTTATTTATGGTTACGTAGAGAATCTTGATCTGTTTTCTATTTATATTTTGAGAAATATATAATTAAATAAAATTTTAGGACAATGCTTTATAGAATAACCAACTACAAAATAAATAATTTTTTGACACAGTACCACTTATACCCACGCTTATGTTTGCAAACCTGCGCAAAAATAGTACTCACAGTGTGTCAAAAACTAATGTTCGATACAGATGATAAAAATAATTGTGTCATTTTTATCGCATTAGTATCGAAAGGTATTATTTTGTGGGCTTGCATGGAAATATAAAAAGTACATTGAGAAAAACGTGTTAGTGGTGGTTACTATATTGCACAGTAAAAGTCATTCATTCAATATTTTTGGTTAAATCAGTTTAGTTAAAACAACTATAGATAATAGTAAATGCAATATTCTTAAGTATGACATATTTTATAGTGAATTTAACATTATGGAGCTACAATTTCGCATGTGCTTATATACATGAAATATTTTGAACACATACTATTCAATAGTATAATTTTATAAGTATATCATTATCACTCTTTGCATGCATTATTATAAAATAAAGCCGAAGTAAAAAAATACCGTACTTTTCTTTCGCTGTACGATTTTATTATTGAACAGTGAAAATATTAATTTTCATTCAAAATGTGATCGAAAGTAAATTTTCGAAATTTATTATCTGAGTATTTTCTTACAAAAAACGATCGCAAAATTTTAAAATATAAAGTTTTATATAGAATTAACTTCAATTTGTACTTTCTAAAATATAATTTTTATTAATTTCCAATACTATTTTTTAAATTTTAACATTTTTAACATTCTAGAATATTCTTGTAAATGAAACTGTTTTAGAAATAGCATTTCTATATCAATATTTAACGCAGAAAATTAAAAATTTCCCATATAAATACACGTACAGAAATAACAAATTAAATTTTAAAGAACTCGACTGCGCCAATTTACTAAAATACTTTGTAACGAATGCGGAATTAAAAATAAACTAAAAAACATTTTAACAAGCTCCAACACAATTAATCAATCAACAAAGAATTAAAGATATATTTCAATTTCAATATTTAAATCTAACGGGTAAAGTTTAAACTCAATAATAAACAAGGCAATCTGCTATTTGTCATTAATTAAAATACATTGTCCCATTAAAGCAAACACATGCGTGTAATGTGAAACAAAATCGTCATCCACTTATATTCACATACATATTTTTCCCACCACTCACGCGCAGGAGCTCGCGCGCGCCTTATGCTCCGTTTTCATCTCGAAATTCATTCGAAAACATAAACACACACACACTTCAAGCTCTGCAGTATATAGCCGACAGCTCGCACTGGACGCTGAGGCACGTTGCGGCCGTTCTCACACGTCATATTCGGAAGCGCGGGCGTGCCTTATATATATCGGGTATCGATGGGCGGTAGGTATACCCAATTTTACGAGCGCACGCGCGCTTATCGCCCGATGTGCTTTCTCCCGACTTATACAGCAGCGCACACAGCCAGATGTGTACGTATAATATAGGAGGGAGCCGTTCGAAGAAAGGCAATTAAAACGAGGGAGTGAGATGGAGAGAAAGAGAAAGAACGAGAGAGAGCTAAACTGCCAAACTGGAGAGGCGAGGCGAGCGAGATGTGCGGGGACAACGGCGACTTTATTCCCGGCCAGTCAAGCGAACGACAGAGAGCCCGCAGGAGGAGTTCAGGGCTCGCTCTGTTTGTTTGACTTGCGCTCGTGCGCGCGCGGCATTATGTGCCGACTATATTCAATCGAGTCTATATTGTGCGTTATTAAATTAAAGGTCTCTTCGGCCGATTTCATTCGAGGGGACAAAAGGCTTCTTTGCCTGCAGATTTTTCTAATAACTTTTTGCAATAACGTTTCAGCGAAATCGCGATAAAGGGATCGGATTTTTTTTTCTTTCGAACTAATCCGAGAAAGACTTCTGTTATAAGAGGTTTACAAAAAATGGTACACTTGGGAAGGTGTGAAGGGGTTTATAAAAAAAAAAGTTCGAGTATCGATAAAAAGAGGATATTTCTACGGGATAGGGGAATTTCGGGGATAAAAATGAAAACCAAAGTTTACTACAATGCGAAAGTTTTTCGAGTAACCAAGTAATGGGATAATAAGGTCACATAAACTTTTTCAAACACGTCCACTTGCATTAACACAGCGAAAGTTTTCCTTCGCAACTTTTTTTCGAAAGGTAATGGTGAAAATTAGAAGGTAACTTTTTTGTCGCTTTTCTCTCGGAAATTAGATCAACGGCTAGTCTTAAAACGAACCAACTCAATTATTACTACTTCTCGCAAATTTCTACGCTCGCGCGGCGCTTTTTTTCTCTACTGACGCAATCGACGAGTGCTGTTTTGCACATGTAGGTACTGAATAAAAATGTCTTGTTTTTCACAAAATAAATCGCTGTGAAAGCCCTATGAAAGTTTATTAAAATAAAACGCTTTATTTTCATAGTCATTCAAACTATAAAACTCGAAAAATATAAACTTTTTGAAAAGGGGCCGAAATAATGCATAGAGTTTATACGGAGTTATTATTCCGTTAAATATAAATTTTTATGACTTTATTGTAACATTACATAAATATTCATTGCTACACGGTTTGAAAATTATTTTTACGAAACTGTAATATTAAAGTAAATCTTAACTTTTAAGTGAAGTTAATTTTGAATTTATTTTCAACATGAAAACTTTATCGTCGTCCTATAAATGTTTTATTGCCTACGGGAATAGCTTCTATGTATTTTGTCGAAGCAAATTAAAAAAATTGAATATTTAGTCTATGATTTTTTTTATAGTATATCTGCATTAATACGAGTATTACGGTATTATATACCTGTAAAATAACTAATATAATCCTTAAAGAACACTAGGAGTCTCACTGACCGCGTCAAAAGTTATTAACTTACGCTCGTATAACATCTTTATCGAAAAATCCACAATTACAACTACATTCACTTTAAAGAGCAAATAGCTTTCAAAAGAATCCAGTTACATTTTGATATATAAATATAAAAAATAAACCAATTAACTGAGTATCTCCAAGTGCTGAAGAATACATAAATATCGTACACAATTAGAATGGCATACTATTTATTATTAACGAGTCGATATTAATCCACGCACTCAATAATTCAAATTTGAAATCATATCGCAAATAAATCCATTATCTGAGATTACTTTCTATTTTTTACATTGTTAAAAATTCTCCGCATTTAAACATAAGTAATATCATTTTTGCCGCAGCGTTACATTGCAAGCAAATCGCACTGCAATTTCTCACGTAACTCTCCGAACGTTTTAAAATGCTAAAACACAGTCAACTATAATAATCTATCCGGGACACACATTATGCCTGGAAGGAATACATTTGTAGAACTCCGAATGAGTAAGTTCAGCGGACTAGGCGGTCGTAAAATCGATTTTTTTTAATTTCGCATTTCTGACGGTTGCACCTTTGCCAAGTTAAATGCGGCATAGCTGCAGGGAGCGGCACAAATCGCGCGAAATATCATATATATTTTTTAAAGATCATAAAATTCCAGATTTTTATAGAAAAAAAAAATGAAAGATGAATCTCAATCTACGCGAGTAATACGTAAGACATAATATACGTATCGTGAATATATATCCTGGCATTTCTTGAAAAAAGCGCGAAAGTAAAATCCATAATTCAACAATACACAGACGGCGATAAACGCAGGCGTAATCCGGGACCCGCGGACAATGACGCCGTTTGCCAACACCATAGCGTCGGCAGCGGCCATCGAAAGTTCGATAAAAACTTGATTAATAAGCGACGTGTGGCGGTACGCAGCGGAGATTCTTAAATGCGGCATTGTTTGCATTTGTATTCACGGTCTACGCCCATGGCGAACATTCGGCCTCTGGCGCTATAAGGGGGAGACGGGAGAGAAAGAATGGAAGGGGGATATATTTTCCACTAGCAACCGGCGGCCTATGCAGTCACGCACACTGCAGTCTCTGCATTTCCATTAACAATGCTCATTAACAATGCACAGTTACGTCGTAACTGAAAAGTAGGTGTTCGAATGGACTATACTCGCTGAGACCGACGGCCCGTATATAGTACAAGATATCCAAGTAGCCGAAAGAATGTCGTAATAATAGCGTCTTGTATTATACGCGGCGCGAAACAACGACGATATTCGCGAATCGCGTGGTTTATGAGCGTCTGACTACCTACTGTTGCCACTTGCTTTCGGGAAACGAACGAGTGTTGGCCGGTGCGTGGGAGGGGAAAGGGGATATACACCTATTTGGAGTTTGGGTGAAAATAAAGTGAAGTAATCTCGACATCTCGATTGTGTGTTAGACAGACCGCGCGTGCGCCGCAGCGCACGGGAGCGGATGTCCGGTTCGTTGTTAACCGTATAATTTCATGCTGAACTTTGGTATATTTTTCCTTATTAATTTTCAGCCCTTTTTTATTTATTTCGATCGTTCCTTCCTTAGTTTAAAAGTGGTTTTTTCCCACTGTATAGATTAGATGAAATATTAATCATATAATAAAGTAGAGATATGAAACGCATTAAATTTGCACATATAATTCATTTTGTTATTTGTATGATTCATCTATTATGTATGACGCAATAATATTCGCCATTATTGATCTTTAAGAGGAACTGATTAATTGAATACATTAACCTGAACCATTAATAAACGTGACCCCCCCATTTTTCAAAGGTATATGTGAAATATTGGGATCTATTTTTTCTTAGATACTCGAGGGTTTCTACACTGAAATACAAGTAATTCACTTATTAATCTAGATTCATTCATTTCAGTTTGTTTATAAAATAATTTATTAGCTCTCTGGAATAATATCCCCTCAAGCGTATTTCCAGGAGGATGAACGTTATTCTATGAAAACAATTCCATTACCTATTAATCACATTGCCTATTCTAAAATTTTGTGTTGAAATTTATGGTATTTTGCATTTTTCAACGCGGAAATCTTCTGTATAATATTAATAAAATTCTTTTCTGGTCATCCATTATATATCTAAATAAAGCAGACAAAGTTCTTCTTTTTTGCAATGAAACATTTATAATATAGTATATACTGCGTACCTTGGACGTAAAGTGGGCCTTTTTAAATCGAGTGTGGAGTTAGCACGAACCGACAACGAGTATTGCAAACAAGAGGTCAAAAGCCACACTATACCCCCTAATTTTTGTTGTAACTCATGTATTGATTTTCGAGGTTTTTGAGTCCAATTAAAAACCGAGCCTAAATTAATTTTTGCGATTTTACGCAGTACTTATTAGAGCAGTAAGCGCAAAAATATCTATACTATAAAAAACATCTTTGCGCCCGTCGGACGAAGAAGTATTTTTTTCCGGTCGGTCAAAGAAAAGTCACTTTAAGACCTCTTTTTAGGTCGAAAAACAGCGTAAATCGTGCATGCGTTACAAAAGATGTACTTTTTCAAGAAAAAAACATGCGGGTAGCATCCCCCTTAACCAAACATTGAACAGAATAAATTCTTTATAAAACCGTTTCGAATAACAAGACAAAACAACGAGTGTATACATAAAGATCAGAAATGTACATATCAATGGGCTTATTCAAACAGGATATAAATTGCTCTATGCAATATTGTATACCCCCGATCCATCCGCGAAGAAAAGGAAAAAACGTCGACGCGAGCGTTTGAAAACGGGTAAATAATTTCGGGCCATCGCTCACCTCGTACACACATATAACGAAGGTCGTGAAGAACTTGACGAATTCCTCATGGGCGGCTCATCCCATTGTGCCGAGGCGCGCATTCACGTCCGATTTCTGTCGTGTTAATTATACCTCGCTGAATTTCATGCTAATGACTAATGGCCGTGAGTCAAGCCATTAAGCCGGCCGAGCGTATATACCGGCCGCCCGCGCGCGCTAGGGGCCCACTGATGTGTTCCAAATCGATCAGAAAACTATAACGAGCTGCGGCGCACGCGGCGAGGGGGGATGGCAAAAAAATTTCAAAATACGCGGAATCGCCGTCGGTCGGACGTCGCCGCCGTCGTCCTCGTCTACGATCTTGATATAGCGGAGCACGCGCGCGGCCGCGCATACTTAACGTGCGTGTAGCGCGTCACCCACTTAGTCACCGGGCGTGCAACAAAAGAAAATTCCCTCACGTCGCGATATGCGTTCATAAATATTAAGGTAACCCTTTGACCGCACAAGTGGACTCATACATCGCGCTGCGCGGTTTCCGCCTTAATGAAACTTTCACGAGTCCGCAAAACTACACATAGTACACACAACATCTTTGTCTTGCAGTTCTTTCTTTCTCGAAAAATCGGAAAAACCTATACATTAGAGAAGAAAAAAAGGCGAATCTATCCGTGAAACAGTATATCTCCGGGGGCTATAGAAAAGGCGCGAGCGCGAACAAAACGTGTATATATATATAAGGGAGCGTGCACCGTATTAAAGAATTAATTTCTATTACACAAAGTAAAAGCGCTGTCTCTCGGGCAGCCGCGCGGCTATATATATACGACGGCTATTGTGTGCTATATGCTATAGCCGCTGACGCGCGTGCGGTGCGCTTTGCCTCTCCCTCTTCTGTAAGTCCGCGCGTCCGGAGAAACCCATATATACCGCAGGAGGACGACGGGGCGGTGTGTATAGAGCCGGCGAGTAGCGCATCGTTGCGCACAAAAAACACGGGATTCTAAGAGAGAAAAATACGTGATCCGCTTACCCTCCGAGAAATCGGTAAAATTTCACCCGCGCGCGCGCTCGCGCTGCGAGTACAATGGGAAAGCGAGCGAGAGAGCATCGACATGTGTGCGCCTGTGTCTGCGCATTATACGTTTGTATACCTATACACGTATAGACCGTGATGCTTTTCAAGTAGATAATGCGCGTGCCGAGGACTTTTTTTCAGATGCATCTTCTTAAATTGCATTTGCCGCGGCTGAATGGGGGTGCAGGAGCGACGAGCATCTTCGCTCTGCCGGGCTTTTTTCTCTCAATTCACTCGGTTTTTCATTACGCGGCGATACTATGTGCGCTGTGTGTGTATGTGCATTGTGCCCGCGCGCGCGCTTTAAAACCACCTGTTAGCCGCGTAAGTATAATAATGGAGCCGCGAGCGAGCGAGGCATTTTTTAATATACGCCGGGGCGAGCAACTTCTTTTCTCGCTGTGGCGCTATAAAGCGGGGGAGAGGTGCTAAAAGTCGCCCGCGCAATTACCGTACTCGCTCTATATAAAGATAAAAAGTTTGAAAAACACCGGGGGGCAAAAGTTTCCCTCCCTTTCTGTCTCTCCCTCTCCCCAGGTGTCAGTCATAGTCAACAGCAGCAGTAGCAGCAGCTTGAAAATCGTGACTTTAGCCGCATATATGCGCAGCAGCAAAGGACGTAACGAATAAAAAAGAAATGTAAATATAAGCATCGTCACGTGACTGCATGCTTGCGACCACCAAGCCAGTGCGGTATGCACCGACAGCGAGACGCTCGCACGGACGTAATGCGCTATTATATAACGAGCGTCGAATTGCGCGAACGAACGCTTTCGACTTTCACGGCGCGCAATTTTCGTTATATATACATTAGGGCAGGGCTCGCTTGCAGTAACGCTACGGCGGGAGGAAGCGAACAAAAAAAAAAGAATTGGACTATTAAGAGAAAAGCATTTGTAAGTTGGTGCGGAGAGAGACGCGTAGACGACGCGACGACTGCTGTGTGTATGCGTCGTTTCATTCGCGCAAACAATCCTTTTTCTTAACTAATGTGCAATTTGCGCCCGAGCTAGCTGAAGCTAAAAGCCCGGCAAACTACGGTGGCGCTAGCTGGCTGCTTAATGCGTAATTTATGCAATGTGCGCCAAGCTAAAAGCTCGGCAAACTACAAGGAGCGTGCGAGCGCCGCACGCTCGGAGCTTGAAAAAACAAAGCTCGAAACCTCTTAACGCTCGGTGTCGCTTCTAAGTAACATATCCTGTATAAAGTTTCGCATTTTGTTTTCTTTTTTTTCCTCTCTCATGCCGCGCGTCCCGGAGTGTAATTCAGTTCGAGAATGCAGTGCGACTCTGTTTAAAGAATGCTAATTTCCAATTAAAAGCAAATTTCTCGAGCAACAACTGGTTCAACGGTATCTCTGCAGCGCCGCGCTTTATATATTTCTGATATACTCGTGAATTTTTCAAGAGCTTGATTTATTGAAATATACAGCGTGAATATATTTCGAAAGTATAAATATTTGTCAAGGAAATGGCATTTTTCGCTACTGATCGATGACCCCATTACAGAACAACACCTCGCAGGATATATACAATTTTTACATTATACATTTTACGTTTGACGAATGTATGTTGAGTATAAGAGAAACGAATAATCCGTTATTGAAGTGAATTTTCGAGCTGAAAAGCATGAATAATTAGGCGCGCCCGGTAAATGACAAAAAGTGAGAGATTCCCGAAAGTACAGATCCCCGCGCATATATACACGCAGGGCCGAAAGTTCACACGCTGTATATGTATATGTGCACAATAAACCTGGCTCACTCGGTGATGCTTAACGGGACTAAAATTCATGTACACACGTCCGCGTCGTCAAAGCTTGAAAAGCATTCGAAATTCCCCTTCCGATAGAGCGCGACACGAGAGCTGGCGTCACACACACGGCAAAACGACATATAATACAACACACGTCGCAGCGACAAAGTCAAATCGCGCATGGCGCGTTAGTCACCCATCAGCCGCGCCGTACCCACGTAGATATACCCACCACCAAAAAATAAACCACTCGCCCGCCGCGCGCCGCCGCCGCCGCCGTACAGAAAATTCCCTCACGTCCCTATAACACACCCATTGACGACCACCGGCGCGCCTGCAGCAACCGCAGGTCACTCCCGTCGTATCCACACACACACACATGCACATCGCGGGTTTCAAAATTCGGCTCGGCGGCTCGCACGAAATATGGAACAGCTGGGAGTGAATGGCGAAAAGCCAGCGAGAGCGAGCGAGCGGGGGGCAAAGCCCAGCGTAGCATGGCATAATGATAACACGCTCGAATAATAAGGATAGTGCTGTGCGCGCGCGTGGAGCGGAGAGAGAGAAGGGGGGGAGAGGGAGGAGAGAGAGAGAGAGAGGGAGAGGAGACAGGGTTGGATACGCACGCGTGCCTCGGGAAGCCTCGTCTTCCGCTTCCAGCTCTCTCGCTCGTTCTCTGCGCGCGCGCGTCGTGTGTAACTACGCCGTGCGCGCGCGGTTCTATACATATATATATCTATATAGCCACGGCGCGCAATGCAGAGTCCCGGGACTGTCTCTCTTTCTCTCCTCGTCCCCTATCGCTCTTCCTCTTTTGCATGCGCGTCCTATCCCAGCCCCACCGCCCCGTCGTATATACCTAGTCGTCGCCACCGCGCGTGTGTAGCTACTCTTTGACTCTTTGATTTTCCTCTTTTTCGAGGTGCGCGCCGAGTAACCGATGTCGGCAGTTCGCGCTGCTTTTCTGGCTTTTCTTTTCCGAGGAGGAGAGGGCGCGAGCGAAAAAGAGCGCGCGAGAGACAGAGACCAGAGGTAAACGTGCGCGTCGCTGCGCGCGCGAGAAATTTTTGGAGCGGAGAATTTTTTTGGCCGAAACGACTACGTCTCTATACATATATAACGGCGAAGATGAGATCGAGACGTTTTTTTCACTCTTTTTCTGCTGCGCTTCTTCCTCTCTCTCCCTCTCTAACTTGTATCTCTTAGCGGTTTAGTTTGTTCGGCTGAGAGATAGCGTGAGAGAGAAGGGCGTGCGAGAGGAATACATTCGAAGAAGAATTGTCACTAGTGTTTACGCGGGCGGCCTGACGATGAGCGCACTTAAATAATGCGCTGCTGTGTATTATGGCAGGCGCAGCTCGCCGTCCAATATTTTCCGCCTCGCTTTTATTGACAGACGTCGGCTGTGCATACAGCCATCCAAGAGAGAGTGAGAGAGAGGGAAAATGAATAATTAATGATTTTATTAAATTTGCCCGTGATTCTGCATAAAATTGAATTGATATATTATACACATTCTGATGTGCCAAGCATCGCCTCGATATATATATACACACGCGAACGACCCCGTTATTCTTTATATTAATAATAATAATATAATAAAAAGCTCGGGCGTTATAAAAATAATCGCGAATTATTTTCCCCCGCGCGCGCGAGCGTGCATATATGTATATGTATACATAGGTATATATACACCGGCGTGTACAGCGCTTCGGAAAATAACCGAGCGCGCGAACAAGCTTGCACTCCTCGGTCGCGACAGGAAAAAAACGCAGAGAATTAACAAAAGATGTTATTCTTGGATTTTCTGTTTTCGCGTCGGCTATATATGTATAGTCTCGCTGCAAAGTTAAAAAAAAACGCTGGCTTTTGAAATATGACGGACGTGTGTGCGATGCGCGCAGAGAGAGAGAGACTGGCTTAAAACCGTGCACTAGTATATAATACTGCACTGCATTTTTCGTAGAATAACTGTACAAAACCATTGAGAGAATAGCACGTTTCGAGCGCAAAAGTACGCGGAGAGAGAGAGCTTTAAAATCCTTTTTCTAGAGCATTTGAAAAGTATCACTTTCCTTTGCACCGTCGCCCGTATACATATACGAGAGCCCGCGGGATATCTTTGTAATTTGGAAAAAGAGGCTCGAGTGTTGCTGTAGGTCCTGCACTTAGCGCGCGCGCGCGAGACCTCGCCACCGCTCTTTATCCGCGCCGATCCGTGTTATTTACAAGCGAACACAGCTGATCGTTCGGCATGCGCCCCGCCCGATCTACTTACGCACCATTCTAACCAAATTATTACCTACTTAAACGGAGCTCGCGCGCTCACGAAAAAAAAAAGGAAAACACGTAAAGACGAAAGAGCGCGCGCGAGGCTTTACGAGCGCCCGAGCGCGCGTAACTAGAGCGTCGAGCCAGAGGTCTCGCGTCGTAACTCCTCTCTCTCCCTCTGGTTCGTTCTCTCTGCCGCTCCGCTGCACGATCGATAAATCCGTCTACATCTGCGCGAAAATCCCTTCCTTCCCGCCATTAGGATTGCGGCAATTTTTTCGACCTTTCCGCTCCTCGGCGCGTAGCTTGCACACCTATACCCACACACACACCCCGCCGTCGTCGTCGTCGTCGCTTATCACACAATCGCGCCTACTTTTCGGCCCCGGAGCCAGCGGCGGTGGCGCGCAATGATCGATTGACAGGGCATTGTTGCCCTCTCCTCCGCGTTCGCTTTTTTTTCCTTCCTTCCTTTCTCTCTCGCTCGCTGCTCCGTCTCTCCTATATATCCTCGCGTATACATTGTTCTCCGCTTGCGCTTTTCGCCTCGTGCGCGCACCCGATACCGCGCGCTCGGAGGAGTTTCATTGACCGTTCTTCTCCGTCGATCGCGCGCTCACCTCGGGTATCACAAAGGAAGCGAGAGAGAGCGAGAGAGAGAGGACAAGGAGCGCGTAAAAAAGGAGCGAACCGAGGGTGGTATATAGGGCCTGTGTGTGGGTATATATATAGCGGCGAGAGAGGAGCGCGCGCGGCCGGTATATTGCGCGCGCGAGCGTTTGAAAAAGGGGAGCGACGGTGGCGCCGAGGCGCGACGAGTAGAGAGAGAGGTGGAGTAGAGGCACGGAGCAAACAACGGTGCTCCGTCATACACGAGCGTGCGCGCGGCCCGCACAGTACTCGCCGGCTCGCTCCTCGCTCCTTGCTGCCCGCGCAGAAGCGTCGGACACGCGCACGCCTCTCCCTCAAATATATATATACGTGAGTGTGTGTGTGTATATATATGTGTACCATCCTCTTGAGGGTGGAAAGAGCCACCACCACCACCACCGGCACCGACGGCAGTTTGTTTTCCTCGCTACTGTGTGCGGCCGAGAGTTTTCTTATCAAGTGTGCCAGCCGATGACCCGGGGGGGATCGACGTGTGCTGAAACGAACAGATTGTGATTGGAAAAAAGAGTTCGACGGACAAGAGATAGAGAAACAGTTTTCCATTTCGACGACAGTGACTGGCAGTGAGATTAACTGTGTTGAAAGTGCGCGAGAATATATAGTATATATATATAAAAGTGTGTTTATCTGTATAGAGGAGAAGAGAGCATTGGCAAAAGGAGGCGGAGAGGACTCGTGAATTAGGAAGATTTACGATCGATGATTACGGCAATTTGGAGGCGCGAGGCAAGGAGGAAATCATTAGGAGCGTGAGGAAAGACTGCCATTACGCCGCCGTAAAGGAATATCACGCAGGAGGGAGAGAGAGAGAGCCTGCGTTTATGCAAAGCGATACATCGTGCGGCACGGGCGAGCTCGTAAAAGTGTATCGGGCTCGGGCGAGTGAACAAGCGCGAAACTTTCATAAATCGAGGGAAATCCGCGGTCATCGATCGATGCTCGCTCGCGAAGAAACGCGCCGTAATAATAATCGCGCGAATGATTGAAAAGCTATACATAAACACACACACAGTGAAAGTGTACATCGTGAATAAAAAGAAAAACACGCGCGTGCGCTTCACGTAAGACTAACGAGCGCCCGAGTGTTATGATCCG
Source organism: Torymus sinensis (assembly GCA_030522985.1). NCBI lineage: Eukaryota > Metazoa > Arthropoda > Insecta > Hymenoptera > Torymidae > Torymus > Torymus sinensis. Next base: position 30,684 of record JAPYZP010002925.1, read on the forward strand.
TTGCGCTGCATTCTGCAAGTTATAGAAGTATAATAAAAAAAAAGAAAGAAAAAAAAAGAAAACATACAAACGCAGAGCCAACGAGTGAGAGAGAGAGAGCGAGCGAACGAGCGAGCAAACACGAGCCGCACTTGCGGACGATCAAAAACCATCCAATCAAGACTCAACCGCGGGCAAAAAAGCGCAAATAAATCGCTAGCGCCCCGGGAGAGAACTCGAAAACCCAATCACGAAACTCTCCTCTAAACGACGAAAAAACCGCGCTCGCGCCAGCCGCGCAAAACCGCCCGCTCGATATCGGCTCCGCAAGAGAGTCTCTCACTCGCTCCCTCGCGAGCGCGCGAAAGATTACATAGAAGAAAAAGCCGCGCGGAATTCCAATCGGCCGCTGGCTCGCTCGCTTGCTTGCGCTCGCGCTAACGTTTTCCCACGCGCTCTAATGCATGCTCAGCGCGCGCTGCGCCAAAACAGTGCCGCTGCGGCTGGTAGCGTGTGCAATTGACCCGCGCCACAGCGAGGCGAGGTATACAGCGGCGAATTAAAAGGAACTAACCGCGAGAGTATACTTTCACCCGCGCAGATCCGAATCTCCCCGCGAGCCCGCGCGAGTGTATAGCGCAAGAAAAGCAGCAGCCGCGCCTCGCGGCCACTCCCTCAAGCCCGATCCACGCGCCTCGTCTACACACATCCTATAGACGCGAGAAGGGGCGACCCACGGCCAAAGGAATAGGAGCGTGTGGTGTAAGGACGATGATCGATCGACGATCGCCGATCGGAGATAACGCGCCGTGATCGGCAGGAAGGACACACCGAAAGGATAGAGAGAGAGAGTGAATTGGGCATTGCACGTTGACACGATGAGTTGTAAGCGCGTGCTGTGAGAATTAGGAAAGAGGCTGGCTATTGTATCGCAGCTGGGGATCTAGAAAGGATTCGGAGGAAAAGCCGGCACGGATGACGATTCCGATCAGCGTGTTTACAAGCGCGGGAAATTGAAAGACAAAAAAAACGACTACATACACGCGTACTTGTAAGACACGTCGCTTGCGAAATTCTACTGGACACGATTATACGCGTCTGACCGCTACACACCCGTGGAATTCGCGTATAGACAGAGAGAAAAAAGAAAGCTGATTTCCAGCGTAAGATGCTCCTGAGCCGAGCGATCGATCGATCATCCGCGGGAACTCCAGCGTAGACGACGGACTTCTCCGACACCCGATCATCATCGTCATCATCGCACATCGCGCTAATATAGTACTATCTATAGATATAATAATGGCTCTGCTCAGGCTGACGCTTCTGGCGCTGACGATGATCGGGACGGCGCTGGCCGACCAGCGCTTCACCGAGACCCCGGCCGTGTACCAGGAGGTGTCGCAGGGCGACGACGTGAAGCTCCAGTGCCGGGTGCACGACCAGCGGGGCCAGTGCATCTGGCAGAAGGACCGCAAGGCCGTCGGCGTCCACCCGGACAAGTACGAGAGGTCGACCCGCGACGGCGACTGCTCGCTTATCGTGAAGAAGGCCAGCTTGAACTACGACGACGGGCTCTGGGAGTGCCAGGTCACCGCCAGCGACTACAGCCGGCTCGACGCCCTCACCTCACCGCCCGCCCGGCTCCTCGTACGAGGTCAGTATACCATACATTTACCCTCCGCAAACACAAACACAAACCCACAAACACACATGCATATATTATACAGCCCATACATACACGATCACACGTAGAAATCTCTTCTTTTCAAGGCGTGCGCGCGC
>JAPYZP010002926.1:0-12384 GCA_030522985.1 Torymus sinensis
TTTATTAAACATTTAATCATTAGACGTGCTCATAACCTTATAGTATAAGCACAAAATAACGAAATCGATTTTTTTTGTACGATAATACAAGTGTAAATACATGGTGTTTGATATCTACTTCACAGAGATTAAAATCTTATCAATAATAATCCTTTCAATTAAATAAAGTCGAATTCTGACAAAAAATGTCTGGAATGTTTTGACTTTTAATGAAAATTATAAAATTAATAGATAAAATTTCTTGAGAAATATAAAAAATCGAACGTTAAATAGGTGTCATCTTTTTTAGCAGTAATAGGGTGCTTTTTCCACTTTTTTAAAAAATAGTTATTTCAGATAATGAAATTGTAACGGACAACAAGAACTGCCAATTTAGGGAGATGAACGTCAGACTTTATTGGGTAAATTATGCAAAACTGTATGTCTAATGAATCCAATAGTCTCACTTTAGTCAATGTAATAAAATAAACCGTAAAAAAATCTGAATATGACGAATAATTTTAAAATAATGAAAATTAGTGCATTAAATAAAAATTCTAAGTTAATTTACGCAAATCGAAATTTCTGTTATATAGAATATAAAAAAGTTTATACGAAGCTTATTTCAATTTACAAATATTCAATATTGGAACGTTTACCTTTTGTGTTGTAAAAGGATCATTAATTTGAAATATCGTAGTCCTAGAAGATGCATTGTACTTCTTAATTTTTCTAATATAATGTAGCAACTTAAATATCAGATTTTTAATCAGTTAAACATAACTTACTGTGCTGCATCTTAGGAATATCATGATTTTGCATGTGTTAGGATAACTTGAAGAAAATTAATCATCTTTTATTTCTGTCAAATATTCGTTTGATATTTTAAATTGATTTAAAAAATGTTCAATACAATTAAAAAATAAAAAATGTATCAGTGTGTAGATATTAATTTAACAAATTGAAATTTAAATTAAAATAAAGTAACTCATACGTTTATTTTAACATTTAATGTTATATATAGAAATGTTGACTCTGAAAAAAATTTCTAAAAATTGGGTCAAATTATTTCGAGAAAAATGATCAGTTATTTCCTAATTCGCTTTATTTTGTTATTCATTTCTTTTATCGACAGATTAAGTGTTGAGTTTATATACGAATTGATTACAAATAATAACGAAAGAATCATTTAATATTACGAAAAAAAATGACAAAATTTAAAGAAAGGTTTTGTTTATTATTAGTTGTATGCTTATGTCTGAGATTTGATTCTAATTAGTTTACAATATATTAGTAGTCGATGAGAAAACATCTTAAAACTTGTCTACTTATTTGTACATATCAGTTTAGTATTAATGCTTTAGTCCAGATACAACGTCGACTTTTCTATTAAGATAAATGAAGTCCTAAAAATAACGTTTGAAACGCTTTACTTTTAAAACGACAATTGTATTTGATATGTGATCGTTGAAAATTCACAAATGTATTATTTGTTTGTTTTTTTATTCTCGAAGTAATTTATCCTTTATCGTTATTACATAGTTATTTCTTCGCAAGATTACTGTCTTTTCCGATCTCGTAATCTGTTAGAAAATGGTTATCGTTTTTCTTTGGTGTTATTTAAGTATTGTAAAAGCGCAAGTTATAATAAGTATGTGAGCATGGAATAGTTTTTCTAACAAAAAAATAATAGGGATTTCAAAAAGTAAGAAAAAATGGTTTTCAAATAAGATTTAGAAGTATTTTCTTTTATTTCATGAAAATATAAGAATAACATCACTCGCAAGGTAATTTTTAAAAACACTTTTTTCCGTACAGTTTTTCATCAGTTTCAATTTTTTCGATTGCCGCCCTTCCCTCCTTAATTGATTTTTCGGTTACACATTTTTTTCAAAGCAGAACGTGTAACGACAAAAGAAAGGCTTATTGTTTCTTTTTAGTTCTTCTCAGTTTGTTAATTTTCTTTCTTCAACGGGAAATGTTGGATCGTGTTAAATGTAATGTTTAGTGTAAGAAAATCATAAAAAGTCGCCCGATTGGTAATGGATCTCCGGCAGTATCGAAAAAACGCGCATGTATATATAATATGTATATACCCAAGGAAGGAACTATTTCCTATTCGTTATATGATAAAACGACGTATAAAAATATATATGTAATACGAGGGAAGCATAAGTACGAGTCTTGTGTCAGGTGATCGATTTCTTCAAAAGATGATCATATTTTGTTTTTTTCTTTTTTTATTTTTCACGTTTATTCTGTCTGCTTAATTTTCGATGTGCTACGTATACTACTTTTTGTTTGCTACTGTTTTTATAGTATGTATACCTTTGAGTTTGTTTCCAGCATTTACTTTTTCAGCCTCACATTTTATACCGCTTCTTATTCTTTCCCAAGATTATCTTAATAATCTTCACATGATAATCCACAAGATTTTCAAATGTTTTTTATTTTTTCCTTACACACACCAACTAAATTTTTTTCTAATATTTAGCCAACAAGAAGCCTTTATTATTATTCTAGTTTATTATCTATTAATTGTCCCTTGGTATCCCAAAATTATTTTCTTGGTTTTGGTGTACAGAAGGGTCGATTGAACTCTTAATCTTCAAAATCACAGTGAATTTTCTTGCATAACATTAAAGAAAGAACCAAAGTATTAAACTCGAACGGAAGCGTTACGTTCGGATTCACATCTTTATCGAATTCAAAAGTAGAGAATAATAATATTTACAAATTTTTTTAACGTATTTATTAACGAAAGTTATAATGTTAACAAATCAATTAAAAAAACACAATTGTGCTACTTATTATTACAATACAATATAGTTCTTCATCAAAAGACATGCTTTTATGATGAATAAAAACAAAAGTCGATATTTTAGTCATAAACTTTATTTTTAATCAAGAGATTGGTAATATATATGTATGTAATGCATCAATGAAAATAGACAAAAGACGTTATTCACCATTCACGTTACAATGCTTTTCATCAAGCATATACACATGATTGATTATATTCGAGAAATTTTGCGTCGAATTCCATATATACCAATCGATAAAACATACACATCGAACGATCGACGTTATTATACCCCAATAATATATTTTATTTTTCATTTACTTGTACTCGATAAAAATCAAACAACTTACAATTATACAGTCCCGTCGAAAAAATTTTGCTCATTCCCCCTATATTGACTTTTCAAAGTAAGCTTTACGCTTATACATATCCGCTAAGAGTAGGTAGTAGTTCGTCTCTTTTTTCTCTCACTTGATAAAGCAGAGGCGCCTTTCTCTACTTCCAAATCCGATAATAATTATAATAATAGCAAATGATAATAATAAGAATAATAATAATGATAATAAGAATAATAATCAAACGTGCGCGTAAAACGTTCATTTGCAACAGCCGTATAGAGTCCTTATCTCTCTCACTCAATTAAAAAAAAAAAGAAAACCACAAAACTCCGTATATCTTCGAACTTCTTGCGCGCTCACTATCGCGCACCCAGCAGATCAGTGATTACGTAATACGACAACGTAAGTTACGCCTGCCATGCGCTGCATGCGCCTCTTCGTCCTCGTTCTCTCTTTCTCTCTTCTCTCTCTCTCTTCTCTCTCTTCGCTTTCTTTCTTTCAGAACTTGAAAGAGTCTCCCGGGACGAGAGTTCGCATGTGTTTAATATAATATATTTTTATTCATGTATTCATACTGTACACTAAAACTTTCCTTCCTACGTAAGCTCGCGCCGGCTTCAATTTTTACTATTCTTCAGTCTTCGTTAACAACACGCAAGTCCTCTATTTCTTACGCCTTATCTTCAGCGCCGACTTTATCTCTTTCTATTCATGAGTCGTGTGTTGTTCTGTCTTCCAGAGATATATTCCACCCGGCCCGTGTGAATACTTGTACGTTGTTGTTTTTCTTGTTGTTGTTGCTGTTGTCAGTGGTAGGAATCTGTTTAAAATTGACACCTAATGTAGGCTTCATTGTAAAATTCTTCCACTGGGTGAATGAATTGCCCTTCTCGAGGAAAGGTCCCCAGCCAAAGTGATGCACAGAATTGCTGAGTTCTTCACTGGTGCACCCCCGTTTGTTCGTATTTAAAAAAAAACAGGCGATAAAACAAACGAGAGAAAGAACTACGAGAAACTCATTTACGAAACTTAACACCACACATTTCCTCAAATCTCACAGTACAACAATACAATCCGTCCATCTTGTTTCTGCTTTGTACACTTCGTTTCAGGTACTTCATATCATCACCCTCCTTTTTCTCTCTTCTCCTTTGACACTTCGGAATCAATATCACACTGTCGACTCGAACCCATAATCGCCATCATCATCGGACCGGCCTCAGAAACAAGAGCAGACGAAAAGGATAAACAACTCCAAGCTCCAGCAACTATTGTCACAACAAAGCCGACGACGACATCTCCGGCCTCAGAGGGTAGTCTCGCGCGGTAGCTCGGGCAGACTAGCACTGGGTACCAGGAGGCCGAGTATCTCGGGCGTGCCGCGCGTATCGCCGGCGAGTGTCTCAGCGCTGACGCCGCGGAAGACAGGGCGATCGAGGCCACCATTGGCGTCGTTACTGATACTAGCAACTGTCGACGAGCTGCCGAATTCCTCGATTTTATGCAAGAAAGCCGGTTCCATCTGCAGGCAGTCTGGACGCACCAGGGCTACTGTGCGATTCAGCAGCAACGGTAGTGGCGGTGGTGGTGGTGGAAGCGGTCTGTCGTCAATATAGTTTATGACGGGCACACCCTCGAGGTTCATCATGCCACTGGTGCTCGGTCCACGAGGACTGCACGAGGATAATTCTGTCGGCGTGTAGTACTCGCTATTGACGTCCTCGAGGCTGGAGGTGTATGCCTGCACGATGTCATCGATTTTGGCTTTGAAGTAGGTGTCGACGTTGCTGACGTTGTTGCAGGCGTAGTTGCTACCGAAGCCGCCATCGATCAGGTCTTTGGGATCGAAGACGGCCGAGTCGGAGCGACCGCAGGAGCCGCTTCGACAGTTGTCCAGGTAGAGATTGGGCAGGTTCTCGAGGACCTTGTTCAGCGTCTGCTGCTGGTACTTGTAGGACTCGCGCAGACGCAGGACCTGATGGGCGCTGAACTTGCGGATCTTGTTGCGCTGGAAGACGTAGTTCTCACGTACCCAGTTCAGCTGGCTCGTTGAGTAGTCGCGTACGCGCTTCACCTGTGGATTAGAAACGACTGTGTTACGCCCGGGATGAAGGAGGATGCGATGAAGATATAGGATATTAAAGTTGCTTGAGAATGAAGGAATTTAGTCTACGATTGACATTCAGAAGTGTTACTTGTATCGTCCGACAAAAAAAGTCATTTGCAAAAAACACGAGCAGATATAATTTATTATCAGCTTCGTTTTTTTTTTTCGACTGGTAGTTAAAATAAGAGCCGGACAAGTTGCGAAGCAGCCAAGCTACTGATGCAACGTGAGTTTGCCATTTCGAGTCATGTCAAGGTTTTCTACCCGCTGTAATTGTCAGTAGGAAACGACTTTGATTCCTTTTATAGTCTCTTACTGCCTAGTTTCCAGCTTGAGGGGGAAAACGAAAGTTGACTATTACGCACGATACCTACTAAGTCGCAGGTACTTTCACAATTAATGAATTTCACGACAACTTCCCAATTAATCATCAAAATTTTATAGCAGCAGCAACACTTCTGATTATAACCCATTATCGATTATGTTAGTAGCAGCAGTAGCACGCACTATATGTTAGTATACGAAAAAATTTCTACCTTAAAGAAACTGTTAGTAAAGTTATTATATAAAAGTCATTCACCAAGGAATTTTAAGCTCCCATACCTGATCGCAGTACTGATCGCGCAGAGTGGTCAGATGGTTGGTACCGTAGTCGCGGATGTCACGTATGTGGCGCATCTGACCCTCGTAACTGTCCCTGATCCACTCGACCTGCTGAGCGCAATTCTCCTTGATGCGGTGCACCTGCTGCGTGTAATTCTCGCGCAGACGCTCCAGCTGTTGACTCTTGTAGTTCTCGATGTTATCGAGCATTTGGTAGATCTGCTTGGCCCGTGGCGTGACGCCCACGTGACGACAGCAGAGACACCACTTCTGACAGCCGCATCTACGATGATTAATGTAGGCGTGATGTTTTGGTTTTAGTATATGTGCTTGTAATTGGTAGTTTGAGAGAAAGAGAGAAAAGGGATGAGTGCCAACGAGAATAATTAAGTTATAAAAAAGAATTAACGATTAGAAGTTTTCATTGGTATTACTCATCGGGGATAAGAAAAACTCCCACAAATATTTTTTTTGTTATTCTTATCCTTATGAGAACACAAAAATACCACTGCAATAAATAAATAATACGCGATCATCGATCAGGCTTGCGCAAGTTCATAACGACCATATACAGTCGACGTGACTCGCGTACAACAATTGATTTACAGCCGTTTAATATTCCTCGCGACTCGCTAAATAAACTTTCGCCTTATAAGCAAACCCCGAAGCTTTTATACGAACGAGGTAATAAAAGACCGGGGCATCAAAGGACAGACCGGGCGTGCGATCGATACTGCCGAAACGCCCGTAACGGCGCGTGCAAGATCAACAAACGGCCGGATCAAGATCTCCCCCCGAGGGTAAACACTCGTAAAAGGCACTACGCGAAAGAGGGAGAGAGACAGAGACGTAGAGAATGATGAAAAGAATAACTCACCTGACGAAGAGATATCGCAGGAACTGAACGAATAGTGTGAGCAGGAGGAAACCCGCGGCGCTGGCCGCGCCTACGGCAATGCTGAAGACCTTGATATGGTATCCCGTGATCGGATCCATCTCCAGGGTAACGTGGGTCGTGTAATTGGCTATGGGATTGGTGGCGACGCACTTGTACACGCCCACGTCCTCGCGATGGAGCGAGCTTATGTACAGCGAGCCGTTCTCCAGCAGTCTTATGCGCCCGTCGTCGTGGAACTGGTCCTGCGCCACCTCCCAGTCGTGCACCCGCGGATGGTGCACGAATATGTCGGGGAACGAGGGGTCCGGGTTCCAGTGGAAGATCCTGAGCCTGGGCGTGACCCAGGTCACCGAGGGCAGCGGATTGCCCGTGAACTCGCACTCGAGCACGACCTCGGTGCGTATGAGCCAGCGCTCGGTCGGCGAGACCCTCGAGAGGATGGGGGGCGTGCAGTTGAGATAGCGCAGCGCCTGCAGCGTGTCGACGACCTCGGTCTCGTGGCCGCAGCGCAGTCCCGAGTCGAAGGCGGCGCGGTGCACGTGCTCCTCCGCCCAGCGAACGAACCAGAACATGCGGCAGTCGCAGGCCCAGGGGTTGCCCTGCAGCTCGAGATGGCTGATGTGGATGAGGTGGGCCAGGCTCGGCGGCATGAACGTCAGGTCGTTGTCCCGCAGGCTGACCCGGTGCAGCTGGGGCGTGTCCTCGAGCACGTGGGCGCCGATCTCTCGCAGCGGAGTGCCGGCGATCTCGAAGGTGCGGAGCTCGCGGAGGTTCGCCAGGTCGCCGTCCTCCAGGATCTCGATGCGCGTGCCCGAGAGGTAGAGGCTGCGCAGCCTCGGCGTCGGCCGCCAGAGGTGCGGGGGCAGCGAGGTCAGTCTCGTGCGGCTGAGACTGAGCCAGCGCAGATTCGACAGACCGTGGAAGGTGCTGTCGCTGAGCCTGCCGTCGCGACTGATGGGATTGCCGCTGAGATCGAGCCTCTCGAGGTTGGCCAGCTCGTTGAAGAGGCCGCGCGGCAGAAAGTCGATTTCGTTGTCGTTGAGCTCGAGGACGCGCAGCTGGCTCAGCCCGGAGAACAGCTGCGAGGGTATCCTGGTGAGGCGATTGGAGGAGAGGTGAAGCTCCCGTAGGGCGCGATTCGGCCGGAAGCTGTGGTCCGGCAGCGAGACCAAGAGATTGCCGCTGAGGTCCAGGTGCGTCAGGCTACGCGCCGACTCGAACACCTGGAACGGCAGCACGGCTAAGCGGTTGTCAGCTAGCAGGACCGATTCTAGCTTCTCCAGGCCCTGGAACACGCTCCTGGACAGGCTGACCAGCGAGTTCCCGGTAAGATTCAAGTGAAGCAACCGGCCCAGTGGCTTGAACGACTCGCCGGTCAGCTTCGTCAGCCGGTTGTCACCTAGATTCAGGCTCTCCAAGTCGGCGCACCCCCGAAAGTTGTAGGGCAGCAGACGCTCCACGCCGCTGCGCGTCCAGGACAAATGCCGCAGGTCCGCGGTGCCGGCGCCGAAGATCGTCATGGGGATCTCGGTGGCCTGCACGTTGTGCAGACTGGCCAGCCTCAGGCCGGGCTGACCGAGGCTCAGACCGAGGATGCCGCGGTCGGCGCATCGCAGCTCCTCGCCGGCGCCGATGCACTCGCATCCTCGTGGACATTCTGGCTGGCTGTCGATGCTGCAGCGCGTCGACGTCGCCGCGATCAACAGCAGGATGGCCAAGTTCGTGCGGAGGGCAGCGGGCCACTGAGCCACCCTCATTCCTAAGACCTGCTCGAGTGGGCAGAAAACATTTACAGCATTAGATATTGGTTGTCGTCGTTGAAGCGCTCTATAGAGAGAGAGATGTATGTGTGGGTGTATACATGTGTGGGTATTTATAGCTAACGAGGACGCGGATGCTAATAACGGTTCGTGTTATCGAGTGCATAAACATAACCGTGCGAGTCTGCGGAGCGATTGTTCCTTCCATAGCGAGCGATGCATGGGAATGAATGGACGGCCGCGCGTGAGTTCATTGTTCGGAATTCGCGCGCGCCCGTGTGCGTATACGTATGCTATATGAGCGCGCGACATTTCCGGCTAGAAACGTAGCGAATAATATCTTAGCCCGTACTTTAGAATTGACGCCCGTGTCCACTAATCAATCCAACCCTTGCGACATCTTTTGGTACACCCTGAACACCGAGACACACGCACGTGCGTATATAAAAATACGCACAAATAGTCGTGCACGTGCCACGTGCAGCACGCGATGTATATCCCCGAATATCGCCGATCAAGTGCGCGTGCACCCGAAGCTGGTACATTCTCTGGGGTCGCGTGCTTTTGACCTCGACTCGACGGCTGAATTAACGGCGCGAGCGCGCGCGAGTCGTTCCCCCGCAGATCTTTATGAACGAGTGTTGTTTCGCGTGGCCATCATTCTTTTGGCTTGTCAGGGGCTAAACGTTCAAAGCGGCGGTAGTGGGGGCGTGGAGCTATTTCGGTGTATTGATTTTGATAATTATTAGGGAGCGCGGTGGTGTGCACGAGAAATGAAGTGGTTCGTCGCGCCCTTTAAACATTATAGTTTAAATGTTCCTCCCACAGCCGTCATGGTCGCCGCGAAGTAAGACGCGAAAGTAAACTCCGCCTCTTCTCCGAACACGGCTGTCTCTCTCTCTCGTTTCTTTATCCCGAAGAACAAAGAAAACATCGAGGCCCTGTCCCCTCGAGCACGCGGTACTTCACCCATACTACAATATTCGACCGAGATACACAGCCCAGCTGTATAGATACATCGAGATAACGCGGCGGCCGCGCGCGTGCTCCGAAATGAAAGACACGAGAGAAAAATCTGTGACCTTTCACTTTCATCTATTATACACACACACATACACACACGCGTACGCGCACAAGGGTATATCCTCGAAATAAGGCTTTCGCGATCCATTATACGTTCTCTTTCTCTCTGTCTCGTATCTCCAGCGAGAGAGCGACAGAGAGAAAATGGAACGTTCTCGCGCGCTGGCCGCGTCTATACCCATCGCCATCCTCGCACACTCGCACATCTCTATCTCTTTATTCTCTCTCTCTCTCACGTACCTAATTCGGGGTCGAGAGTACGCGAGCGTTGCCCGGTGAACATTGGCGAGAGGTGGGCCGCCGGCGTCCGCGCTGACACCACCACACGGTACGTTCACGACGGTTAAATTATGTATAAATATATATATGCCTATATATATATCTATATATATATATTTCTTCTCGCTCTGTCTCTCGCGTAGTAGACGACAGCCTACTACAGCTCTACTATGTGCTGCTGCTGTTGCTGCTGCTGCTGCTGCTGCCAAGCACTGCACAATGTGTCGGGGGCGCGCGGCTGGCTCTGTTACTCGCCGCCGCCATTGCCAGAGCGCCGCTCCGGCGAAGTCTTGGCCGCTGCTGCTACTGCTGCTAACTCCAGCTGGTCTGCCTCGCTACTGCTCTCTTGATAATACCCCGTCGTCGTTGTAGTCGTCGCGTTCTCGTGCCTCATCTTCAGTCTCGCTCTCTGTCTCCTCTCCGTTCTTGCGTGTGTGGGCGTGTGTGTGTGTGTACGTACGTGTGTGCGCTCGTGAGTGACAGAGAGAGAATGAACGTATATATATACACGCTCGCTCGCTCGTGTGTGTAGGTGGGTGAGAGAGGGAGAGCGGCGGCGCTGCGACGGCGTCCGACTGGCGCGCGGACGGTGCAGAGACTGAGGAGAGAGAGCGAGCCGAGCAGCCCGCGGAGCAGCCAGCTCCGTATGTGCGTGTGCGCGTGCGATGGCCCCCCGACCGTTTTCTCGCTCGCTCGCTCGCTCGATCCCCACTATATACCTGCCCCCTGACTATATCCTCGCGCGCCTGCGCGCCGAGACAGCCGACTCGGCGAGTTATACTATATATACACACTGCTGTGAGAGCAGACGGAGATGTATACGATGTCGGGCGAATTTTGGGGTTTAATAAAAGCGAGCGGAAGAGAGCTGTGTAGTTTGGGTATAGCGCGTGTGTTTGTTTTGTTCTTGTGTGAGAGCGCGGGCGGAGCGGAATTTTGAAGGAATGAAAATTTATAGGGAAAGGCGTGTAATGAAAATGTTAAATGTATTTTCCCTATGATTTTGTATTCTTCATATAGTAATAATAACAGCTGTTCCTTTATAACTGCGAACTCAAAAGGAAGAGCCGTGGCTCGAAAATTATTCTCTCACTCCGTTCCGCTAAAAACGAATAAAAAAACCTCTCGCAAAAACGCAGTTATATGCACGACGACGAGGAAGACGAGGCTACACGCTTGTACACACGACGAGTCGTTTTGTAATGTAATTGCCGCGGTACAATCGATTCGCTCGGGCCCAGCTGTGTTGTAAAACAGTCTCGCGGTTTTGCGCCTGTTATAATATTCCCCGAATTGCACAACTATAGTGTACGCGCACACACAGAGACTTTTACGTAAGAATTAGTCCTTACGACGCGCGCGCTTATGCGTACAATTAACTCGGAGCAGCAGCAGCAACGCTGAAAAACTTTGCTGATGATAAGGTGGCGGCCCCGATATCTCCGCGTATAACACGTCACGATAGATGTACAAGCAGCCGGTAATTATTGCAGCCAAGAAGACGTCACACAGCCAAAATGTCATTTTCCAGGAGTTTTTTTCCACTCTCGCGCGCTAGCCAGTCAAATCGCAGCGCGAGACAGATGTACATCAATTGGAAAATCATCTGTGTTTTTCGAACGCCCCCCGGGGGGGAGATCGCGATCGGTTAATAAATAATCGATTGAAAATAGCCGGTTGTCGAGTGCGAAACATACTGCTGGGTTATTCGATTACCATATTGTAATAACGTCGGATTCCGCGAATAATCGCGCGCGAGGCAGATTATATATATATATACACACGTGGTACCGCACTTTGTTATACAACCCGTGTACTTAGTCGCCGAGGCGGCTATAACACGAGGCATGAGGCAAACTTTAATCGTCGCGTTCATTAAATCCATTAAAATTTATTGCGGCGCCGTTTCCAGACTCGCTCTCTTTCTTTCTATGGCACAATGGATGATAACGACAAAGAAAGAAAAGCCGTCATCGCCGCGGAACCTATCTATATATGTATTAATGTAGAATCGAACCAACCGCCTCGGTTGTTCCGCGCGAGTAGCAGGCTATAGCCAAAATCGGACGTGAAAGGAGGCGTGCGCAAGTGCTTGTACTCCCACGTGTTTTGAGCCATTTCGCATTTGCATAATCCTTTCTCCCTCCCGTACTTACAACAGAAACGTCAAAGGATATATACACGTTCGAAAAAATCCTGTACGCACGCGAAGAAAGAAATTTACGTTCCCGCATATAGCCAGGCAAATATACATATCCGAGGTCTCGGTCTCTTCCAAACTCTCTTTCTCGCCGAATGTATATACCTGCTGCCGTCCCTTTGCCACTCACACATGCAGCAGCAGTAGCGGCCCTCCATTCATCGATTCTCTGTCTCTCTCACACACATACATACTCTCTCTTTCGCGGCAACGTCGCAACGCAACGGCGCGCGGCCAGCTGCAGCACGCAGGCACACTATACGGGGCTAACCTCCTCTCTCTCTCTCTCATTCTCTCTTTCTTCTCTCGCCGCGTGCTGCTGCTGCTGCTGCTG
>JAPYZP010002927.1:0-15588 GCA_030522985.1 Torymus sinensis
TCTGGTGGCTTTTAATTTTGACAAAATTTTCAATTATTTATCCAAATTTATGATTAAGTGCAACATGCCAATTTAAATTACCCCCTTTTGTGTCTCTGTTCCTTTTCCCCTTTTCCCTGTTCCCTGTGTTCTTTTCTGTTCAGACAGGTGGATTGGGTCGGGCATCCTAACATCTCCAACGAAGGAGCAAATATCAGTTGCTTTTTTTTTATAAGTGCCCATTCGTCGAGATTGGAGATGTCTTTACTGAGAGAGATGACTTCAATCCATGACAAATTTCAAAATAAACATTAAGAAGATAATATTTATTACATCAGTATTTTTATAAATTCAAGAGGAGACACTGATGAGGATTAGAGTACATGCCCTACACGGGAATAACTCTCAAAAGGAATAAATAAATAAAAAAAAAAAACGACCGCGGCCTGCACATGTTTGTCGAAATGTCTAGAAAATTTGTTTACTATGAAGCTATTACTTGGGATCTCATTTAACATGCGTACGTCGTTATACAAGTTCAAAACATATTCGTTCCTTGTCATACCCATATCTCCCCGATAATACCCAAATTCCAGCTCTCGACGGACGCGCGATTGCAACACATTGTTCCAATATCTTCCCAAGAAATGAGTTTTAAATTGATCTATATCATCTACATTTTATTCCACATGTTCCCACCACTCTAAGGCAGACCTTCTAGTGCTTGACTTATAACGTGCTTGAAATTATGTTTATTCGCGTTAATTGCTTTGAAATAATTTAATAATGATTTTAGAAAACGCGCCGGCTTATCCCCGACTCCTGCTTTAAAAAAGGGCATTTCATCACGGATATTTGTGTTTATCGAACCTCCTCTTATTGCTTCATTCCTAATAATATCCTCAATTTCATATCTGTTATTTGCTACTTTTTGTTCAAGACTTACATAGTTTTCTTGCAAGTTATTTAATTTGTCATTATTATTTTGGCAACTTTTTGTCAAATGTCCCGTTACTTCTTTACTAATATTGACCCGCCGAGAGAATTCGGTTATGTCATCGACCAACGTCAACATAATTTCTTTTGTGTCCCTTATGTCCTCGCTCTGCTTACAAACTGCCAGAGCCATTGTATCAAAACGAGTACATAATGTATCGACTGCTTCTAATTTTTTTTCGTGGGTGTCAAGTCTCAGAGTATTTGAATATAATTCGCGTCGTAGGTCGTTTAATTTCACCCTAAAACGTACCTTGAAATCATCCCCTTCTGCCACAACGTCCTCCCGACTACTACTATGTTAGTAGGTAAACAGTGATGGTTCTGGCGCACTTCCTGGAATTCCAGGTGCGCCAGAACCGCCACTAGGTTTTGGGGGAGGGGGAGGTCTAGAGTTGTAGGAGGTTAGATAACCTATCGAGTAGCCGACATCCTGCGGCCCGCGGTCAGCTGTGGCGCTGCGAGCCGCCTGCGGTTGGCAGCCTGCTGTGGCGCTGCGAGCGGTCAGCTGTCAGCAGCATGAAGGCCGCCATGTTTGTTTGCGTGAACAAACGTTTTCGATTAATTTGTAAGAGAGGAGGGATGTAGGCCCCAACCATCGCCCACATCTGTCAGGTACTCCATTTAATTAATATCCCTCCAAGATCAACCTCTTTTACATATATCTATTGAAAACTAACAGTCTCTGAAACTTCTTCCTAATCCATAAAAATCTTATCAAATTGGAACGTCTTCATTATTTTGACATTGTTTAGAGCATATGTAGCCTTATATTTTCCATTATGATTGGTATATATAGTGACTTGTATTGGTAAATTCTTAGCTGGATAAACCCACTCTTCCAAATTAGCAATTTGTTGAAAACTCCATCGCTTTTGCATCCATTGTTGTATTATTTGATTTCTCACAATAATTCTGGTAGCATCTTTGAGTGTCTCACGAATGATGGTACCGATGAGGGTATAGTCAAAATCACCTGACGACCGCGGTATACCATGATAGTGACGCTCCAACCATAGATTCTCTTCTCTATACTTATCTGTAAGTCTCTTCCAGGGAAATGGCTCTTTTAAGAGCCATACTTGTGGCTCGCTATTATCTGTAAGACATAGTATAGCCAATTCCTTCAAGACGAAGTCATTCCCTGGCTGTTTAAAGCCTTGAATATCCATAGCATACTCCATTTCACTTAAATCTTTTATACCCCTTTTGCTCGGACAAAGAATATGTGTTTGCGGCAACTTTTTCCGAATATTTTTTCCATTGCGACTTTTTTGAATCGTTTTCTATGAGTCGTTGTTGCTCAGGAGCAACGGTCGAGCTGCTTTGACCCATTTCACTCTAGACGTGGAAGAAGAATGAGCTCTCAATGCTCGAGACCTCGCTTTATGCACGTTCTCCCACCGCTACGATCCATCGGGAGCCGCCGCCGCAACGAGCTGTGATTGTTCCCCTTGAGCCACCGTCACCGCAACGAGCTGTGATTGTTCCCCTTGAGCCACCGTCACCGCAACGAGCTGTGATTGGTTCCCCACCAATCATCGCCGCGAGCGGCATGCGGTAGCGCTGCGAGCGGTCAGCTGTCAGCGGCCATCGTGCACGCCCTCTATAGCTAAGATTTACGCGGATAAACGCGAAGCTTATATAGAATCTGAGAAATTTATAGGTTAGGTTCTATATAATATAGATATTTGAATACTTTTATATTTGAAAATAAATTAGCTGACTCTAGGACTTGAACTAAAGATCTTGCTGTTACTGTCCAAGAGCTCTAACCACTAGGATACGGCCTAGTTATAAATACTACGCTATACCAATAGTATAATGGAACGCGTTCCCTTGCTTTCATGTGCTGCGTTGTGTAGAAAGCCTCACACATAACGGCGCTGGAAACGGACTGTTGTCGCTCTCATATGTGTCAGTCTTGACTTTGGGGACTCCCTCTTAAAGCGTTAGCGGTAACCGGCTTTTTTGACAGGTCAGCTCGTTTTTGAGATGGCTGAGTATAATGCGTAAGTATTACATTTCTTTTAAATAATTTATTATACTTATAAGAACAAAAAGCAAACGTACACTGAGAAAAATTCGGCGTGCGTCCTAACCTCGAATCGGAAGAGCAGCAGCGCCACTATTCGGTGTAGCCTGCGCGCCGAATACGCGCAGCTGTTGTACTTTTCACACGCTTTCTGCTAGGTTAGGTGGCGCGCCGACAAGCTGGCGCTGTGGCNNNNACTCTTAAAAGAGTAGCAGCTACTCTTTTCGGAGTAGCAGTTACTCCGATGGAAAGTATAGCCACTAACCCCTGAAATCGGCGCTGCACATACACCTGACGAGTAGGTGGCGCGCCAAATTTTTTTCCGTGTAGGAAAAAAGTAGACAATCGTAAGATTCATTAAACTACGTTTTCGAACGTTTTCTTACACATTCTTTTGTTTTCCATTGCTTGTTTTATTCACATACTTATAATAAAAGATATTAATCTTATTGTATTTTTTTATTTCAGTTTTCTTCTACCAGTGGGTCCTAGATCCATCAAAATCAAATATTTGATGCTAGAAGGAATTGTTGAATATGGCGAAATTGACGCATTTTTGTCAGCAATGATTGCAGCGTATTATACAGATGACGATAATAATAAGATGTTGAATGCTGGGAGAACGTATACGTTGAGATAATAGAGGAGCAAAAACTTGCACAAAAAATTCATTTTTTTGAGATGGTGAGGAAATTGATTTGGGTAGATGCGAGTGCGGCGGATATAATTCTCAAAAATGTAATTAAAGATTTAAATGATTAGCAGTTTTTCATCTGTATATTTTTATATAGGTATATATTATTTTTTTAATAAATGTTTATATTTTTCTAATTACTGTTTTTATTTCATTCCTATCCCATAACCTAAGAAACTTATTATATTTGATTTAGTTTAATAACAAATTTTCACGAATCCTTTCGTTTACTATTCTAAAGCTTGTTTTAAATTAAATAAAGCATTTATTTTCTAAAAAAAAAAAAAAAATTAAAGTTAAAAAGCTAATTTCAAGATGGCTTCAAATTTTAGACATAGAGTCCTAGATTATGATGTTAAAACCTTTTGCTAGATTATATCCGTATAACTCAATGTCTTCATTATGGGAAGGTATATCATGAAACAAACTTTCAGTTTCATATCTTCATTACAGTCAGAGCTATGACACATTATGTAAAATGGCTTCGTATACGAATATATGCAAAATCAGGTTTCATGATACTAAAGTTCAACGTATACATCTATAGGTATATTTTATGATTCTACATTACTAAGTTTACCTGTCTAAACGTTCACCAGATACCGATGGCCCGAAGTAGCAACCACAACAACATTACCACTAGAAGAGTCTCACGCGCCCAGTTGATTAAGCCTAAAATACTTTTACCTTTTATAAAACATCTAACTCCGAAAATCAATCATATCCTTTTCCAAAATAATTTGACTCCCATCAATAGTACCAATAACAAATTCAATAGCATAATAACATTAGGGAAAGACCACCTTCGTAAGCTTTAAACGAGTGGCATTGTGTACAAAATAGATTGCCATGATTGCTCTGCAACTTACATTGGAATGAGCAAAAGAAAAATGAAACTTAGGATTAATGAGCACAATAGAGCCGTAAAGAGTTGCGTAACCAACTCTGCCTTAGCCTCACACGTGATAGAAACAGGACATAGTATAAACTTTAACACAGCCAAGATTCTTGACAAAGAACCCAACTTCTTTAGACGATCTTTTTCCGAAATGCTAAACATTTACTACCATAACAATACCCTTAACCGCATAGAAGACACACAATACCTTAAGAAATCATATAAAGACACAATAAAATTGATCAAACTACATTGCAAAGCTTAACTCGTCTCTGTCTGTTGATACGCATCACGCCTATTTACTCTCCTTCTCCCCATTCTATACGACTCCGATCGAATCTAATGATCAAGAGTGCATGTGAATGTAGAGGTGGCACACTCGAGTGCGCAGACTCAGCGAGGTCTCACACGTCGGCAATAAAGTAATAATTTTTCAAACATCTTTTGGTTCATTTGATGTCCACTACCCTAAAACATGACATACACCACGAACGTTTACTCTACTATAATTTATTATTGTTTATTATCCATAGAAAGATTGAGAAAACGAAGTTTAATCAATTTTACAATTGTCTACGTTTTCGAACATTTTCTCAGTCTTTCTTATGATTTCCAATGCTTGTTTAATATGAGTAACAAATTAATTAATTAACCAAATTATTTATTTTTCTGTTTCAGACAATTACTGATACCAACAGGCCCCCGATCACAAAATAAATATGTGCTATATCAGCGGATTGCGCGCTATGGCACGATTGAAGCATTTTGATCAAATATGATCTATTCTTATTATGGGGATGAGTTTATTATGCAGGGGAAGAAGAAGGTTTATTATTGAAATAATAGAAGTCCGATCCCAGTGCAAGAAAATTAATTTTTTTGAAATGTTACGAAAATTAATATGGATTGATGTAAGCGCAGCCGATATGATTTTGCGAAATGTTCTACTAATGTTTCATACTAATTACTGTTTTTATTTCAAACATGTAGAATCATGTAAAATTGTTTTATATGTATACGATTAACTTTAGTACATCTAAACATATTTCTTCAGATACTCGAAGACGAAGCACTTTTACATAAAGTGTCATAGCTCTGGCTGTATTCAAGATATCAAATTCAAGATATGAAATTTTGTTTCGCGGTGTATCTTCCATTAATATTAATTAATTTAATTTATGAGACTGTAAGACGGATGGAAAAATTCGTATCAGTGAATAGTAAATTACAGTCGACATAAGTAATAATTTTAATTACCTTCTATATCTTGTAGTTTTAGTACCTGAAACGTAATTCCCTTACTGCTTAGACAAATTTCTCATAATGAAATTTCACAAAGATTAACATGACCCTTTCCAAATTAAAATCGGAGCAAAACCAAAAAAGATTGAAGTGATTTGTTGAAACATTTTTTCAAATGTTGATATCTGTTGTATAAGTACTGAAATATTGTTATACAAAATTTTTTCCCTTACTTGAAGTACTTCTCTATTATACTTTATTGTTTTTCACCATCCAATATATGAAAAATTCATTAAATTTTATTAATTTTATTAAATTAAATTAAATTTAATTCATAAAATTAAAAAATTTTATGTTTTAGACGTATAATATAAGCGGTTGAACCCCCTTAATATACGAATACAAAATATTTCTTTTTATAGGTTTCTTTTAGAAAATTTCATTTTGCCGGTAGCATTACAACATACGACTGCAAAAGCTATACTCTCTCCTGCAATCCATTTCTAGTTTATCCACGCGAAATAAAATTATTTTTCCCCGAAATGAAACACTTTGCTCCGCTCAGCAGTACAGTGTAGACCTATGCCAATACGAATAAGGTATTTCTTCAACATAACAATATCTCTCGATGCACGCCCACAACTCGCTCGGTCTAATTGGCCGATCGCCAGAGGCGCGCGATCGGCAAATAATGCATCAATAACGCGACTAAATTCCGGATCGCTGCACTCGCTTGACGCCCGCGGCGCAAGTATCCCCGTGGGCCGCGCTATCCGCGCGAGACAACAATAAACGGATAATCCCAACAAGGCTTAGGCTTCTCTCGCTTTTCCGCACTAACCCCTGGCCCTGGCGAATTGATCAGGACAATAATAATTTATTGCTCGGTGTAGCGCGCTGCTGCGGCTGACGCGGTATGTGTGTATCGTTAGTGCGGTACCCGCGGCAGTGGTAGTAGTAGTGGTAGCACCGCCGGGGAGCAGTGCCTCTCCCGCGCATCTAGATCTCTGGGAGGAGTTGGAAGAAGCAGCAGCGGCGACGGCAGCAGCAGCAGCAGCTCGGTTCTTGCAAACGGCCTGGGAATCGAACCCGGAACCATCCGACGCGAGGCGGCGGCGCGCGCTCGTCTCTCTCTCTCTTTCTCTTTCCCTCCTTCTCCACCTCCGCTTCTCTTCCTCGTTCGCTCTCGCGCCTTTTCTTCCCCGTATAATCCTTATGAAAGTGCAGCGCCGCGCGCGCGCGGATTCCCGAAGCGAGCTAGTGCAGCACGCGCTCATCCTCGTGGATCCTCTCGGCCAATTTCTGCGAGAGACCCGTTACGTGGCGCGTGCACACATTTTTCCCCAGTCTCGTTTTCATCTTCCGTTCTATAGAGCCCCGCTACGAGAAAGCGCGCCCGCACAGCTATTTCTTTCGACTCTTTTCCCGGGCTCGCGCGCTTGCCTCCGAGCTCTGGGGCGCGGCGCATGCAGCATCATCCCACTTATACTTCCCCCACGCAGGCGCCTCTTATCTCTGCTCCTCTCTCACCCTCTGGGATTCTATCATTTTTCTATCTGATGTGTATAAGAACCCGATGCAATAATCCGACGAAGCTACGTGTGTAAAGCTACAATGAATCCAGAAATATCCAAAGTAGTATCGCTGCTGATGATAGTGTGAAATAAAATAAGATTTGTGATATGTTTTTGAGGTAAAATATTTGGTGTCGGAAGCTGATTGAGATCCTGACTTATTTCCATATGAGAATATTATCAAAGTCGGCATCTTCTACTTACATATACTCGTGAAACTTTAATTGCAATATCCCTGACGGCTTTCAACATCGAATTAATCATGTCTATTTTGGCGGTATAACATCATTAGACTTGAAATATTTCAAACATTCTTTTTTATAAGAGATAATTGAGTAACAGTAACTAAATATTGAACTTCGAGGAAAAATCTTTAAAATCTTTTTAACAGGCGATTCCGTGTATCTGAAAAACGTTCCTTCGCACTTCTTTTCGTCGGCATTTACAAGAACACGCACGCTTCGGTCAGCGTAGCTTGTACGGCGCGATCTCCAAAGACACCGAGGAGTTTGCGCCGCCGGCACGGGCGTAATGAGTAAGTATCGGTCGCAGTGTGCGCGCGAAGCGGCAATAGGATTTAACTTACCCGCACGTTTCTTCGGGGTGTTTCTTGTTGTCGAAAATAATCTTTCGGCCGTATGTACGGCGCGCGCGCGCGTCCGCGTCTAATGGGCTCCAGAGAAAGACAGCGAGAGGGAGGGAAAGAGATCGGACTAGCGAACAACGGTATACACAATCGGCCTCGTTTACCTCCGCACGCTCGCGCCACGGCCAAGGCTGCTGCCACTTTTTCTCGCGCTCGCGCGCACTATTCTATTTCGCTCGTCCGTTTCCATTTAAATGTGACGTGCGCCGTACGTTTCTCTAGCAGGCCGATCGCAGCGGTCAGCCGCACTCTTCGCCAAGTCAGTCCCGTCGTGGGGAATGAGGAGCTTGCTCGCTGCGCTAGATCGCTGCCCTTTGACTCTTACGTCCAACACGGAGCTTTGTCATTTAATGAACTCGGAATCATGCTTGTATTGATCTATTTTGGAGTTCCTCAATTAAGCCTACTTTGTGGCTAGTATTTGAGTAGTTTATAATTACATTATGCGAAATATCATGATTTCATGATACTCGTCTGACAACAATGAATGAAAAAAAATGTTAAAATGTATGTTAAAACAGCCACTGAAATTATTGACATGTATTGACCGATCGAGGGATCGATACATCAAGTAAAATATTTCAGATTAAGTTAGTTGAAATTAATGAAAGAGATCATAAAAATCATTGCAAATAAAATAACCATTTATTAATAACAAGATCGCTCTTACACTCATTTTAGTATATTTTTCAATACTTGGTAAAATATATCTTCTTAAAAGTTAAAATAATAAAATAATAATACTAATATTGCGTTTGGTCAGTAAGAAACGGTGTACTTAAAGTTTTTTCATGTTGTTGCATTTGTTGAAAGGTTGTGTAACATAAATCTAGAACAAAATTTTTTTTTATACATAAAAGTTTAGGTGCGAAAATTATAAGAGACTTATTATTATTATTATTAATTCTAGCTGCTGCTAATCGGTCTTTGTCCAGCCTTGATGTTCGAGCCTGCATCTTATACCTTCTTCCTCCTTTGGCATTTTTCTTTAGTTATACTGAGGGAGATTATCCTCTCTCGTCTGTGCAAATTTTTGTATAGGTGACGAAATCCTTTTGTTGTAACTCATTCTTTTGCTATAGAATACGAAAATATACCTATTCGGTTTGTATAAACAAAAGCTGTGAAGTCATAAAAAAAGAAAAGATATATTCTATTTATAGAAATTTTTTCAAACTTGTGTAATTACTCTAATGTCAATAATATTAAAATGTTAAAAGTCAAAGTGATAATATATATTTTGTAGAGGTTGAACTAATTTGTAGTATTAGTAATTTTCAATATCAAATAAATTTGGATGAAAATTCCTTCCTTAAAAGAATGATGTGTCGTCGATTTATTCAAGCCCTGATTGGCTGTGTATTGGCGTTTATGATTGGTTGGTTGTGCAAAGGCGGCATTGTGGCAAATTTTGAATTAGATTTAAACTTAAATGTAAGAAATACAATATTCTAAGATTTTTAATATTTGATAATACAATAAAAATAATTTTTTATTTTATAGAAAAAACTTAATAATTGAACTAGCTATTTGGGGTATTTTATTAGGTAGATACGTTCTACACAACAGTCACCTTTTTCGAAGTGAAAGATATTTCTTGTGATTAGCTTCTAATCTATTCGTTTCTGAAGAGTAAATTTAGTAAAGTAACGTATTTATTTGTAAACACTTATAAAAATGTACAATCTGTCGAATATAATTTAAGTTTGAATTCAAAGTAAAATGGCTAAATCTTTGGTTTTAAAAAATGAATAGGTACCACGAAAATAGATATTAATGTATACATTCTACAAATATAAAAAAACATTTCAGGTACAAACCCTAAATTTTACAACTACTCCTTTTAAATTTACAACTCCTATTGCTAAATTAATAGTAACAAGATTATTTATACTAAAAGGATCAGTTATCCTTGTATATAATAATTTTATTTACATGTACATGGACCAAAAAAAAAACAAGACGCATATAATAACAAATCCTCCTGAAATGAGTCTCGCAAAGCACATAATTGAATGTATAGTCTCTTTTTACAGAATTTGCGGTAGCATTTGATAGAGAAGAAGAAAAAACGGCCTCAACGAAGGGATATAATCCTGAGAGAAGAGCAGAAAACGACATGATGGGCTGTACGTGAGGACTTGAAGCACAATGACCCGAATAGAGCGGGCGCGAGCTCGCGCGCGCGTGAGAGAAATTTGCAGAGAGTGAGAGAACGAAGAGGAGAAGAAAAAGAGAAAGAGACAAGAGCGAAATAGAAGCCGCAAGCGGTACACCCGCTTCATGGTGATGGCGTTGCATAAGCGGCAATTTATTGGCGGAATCTACTCTCGCGAGCTCAAGAGCCACGCTCTCTCTCTCTCTCTCTCTCTCTCTTGCTCCCTTTCATTCTCTCCCTCTCTTTCTCTTCTTCGTACTCCCTGATCTTGACAGTTATGACAGAATCTGATATACCGTGATAAGTTGCGCAACTCGTCCGCACGATCGCGCCCCGACACTGTCAGTACGTTGACTCCCCCCCCCCCCCCCCTCCCCCTTCAATATCGTTTTCCTTTTTCGATGTTTTCTTGACCCCGCAATCACAATTTTTTCCATACTTGCGCAAAATAACTTTCTATTTTTTTTTAATTATTTTACACGCGTGTACTTTAATTTATCCTTAATTAATTTTGATTTATTTGTTCATTATTTATTACTATTTAATGTTTATTAAAGCTTTAAAGCAAAAACTTGCGTTAACATTCTAGTAAGAATCATCGTTTGTTGGTAAACAAAAAGAAGAAACAAATGGATCTTTTTTATACATAAGTAAGCACTCAATTTGAGTAAGAAAACTTTTGTATGTTATAAGTACGCTGATCATTGATCTGAGGTCCATTTTTTGACTAAAAATCTATATACTTACTTAGTTGATACCTTTTCGAAAAGGACTTTGTACCTTTTTTTACAAATCCAACGTTACTTTGTAGTTATTTGTGTAAAGTGGCCAAGAGGTTGGGGAAAATGGTAAAAAATTCGTTTCAGAAATGGAAGGAAAATTTACTATTCGTATAAGAAAATATCTTACTTATTTTAAGTAAAATAGCATATAAATTTTAGTCTGATTTCTAACCATCAATAAGTTAAAATTATTTTTAAATTAAATTTTTTCTTATTTCTATTTAAATTAAAAAAGAACTATTTAATATGATGGCAGCTATTGAATTATGAAATCGTCTTATTTATATTGCATATAAAGCTGTTAGTTTGAAATTATTTTTTTCTTACTAATTTTAGAAACATAATCTATCAGATATATACCATTGTCAAATAAAATAATTATGGTTCATGATTACATCAAAAATTATGCAATGAGTTTTCAATGTCCATCAGGCTATCATAGGTATAGTCATAACAAATCATTTCATCTTTCAGCACTAACACTTCCATAAACCTTAATATTTTTTAAATGATAATATATATTCAATTTTAAATATCTGATAAATTTAATTCTTAAATAACAGTAAATATCGTTAAAACGGTTCCACTTATTTTTATTTCAAACGGGGCAAATAGAATTTTTATCACATGATTAATCAGGATGATGAAAATCGAACAGTCGATATTACTTAATCAGTTATCAGCTATACTAATTGACACTATAGTTGTACATTCATAATTTTGCCGAGATTTTATATCTATAGTAATTTCATCTCGATTTCCGTTAAGTCTATGACATTCGCCTCTACGATACTTATTTCATGTTCTCGATATATTAAAATCTACTGTGAATAAATTTTCGAATTTTTAAAGTTCTTTTTATTTCTAATAGCATGTAAAACGAATAACGTCATTTGACATCGAGATAAGTAGACTCTTTATAAGAAAATCATTCGGCGACTCGCATCAAGCAGTCTGATTCAATAGAGATAAAATCTCAAATAAATCAGTTCACAATAGCCCGCGAGGAAAATAAATCATGTAAACGATAGCCTTGCAGAAAGGCGCATACAAGGAAAATCCGTCTGCGTCAACTGTAAATCACGCTCCTCAGTCGAGCGCGGGTCCGCAGGGCGCGTATCTCCCGCGGATTAATTAGTCGCCGCTACCGCTCCCGGGCATCAGAAATAAATCTGCGCGGCGATAGCGCGCGCGCGCACGCGCCACAAATTCAGCGGCCGGCGGCCGATAACGCGCGGCCCGCAAGCCCCGCCTCGCGCACGCGGCCCCCTTATCTGCCACTACCGTTCGCGCGCCTGCGCGCATGTCCGTGAGGAGGCGAGCACTCTCGCCGGCGCGCGCTTGCGCCCCATCATTTTCGCTGAAAACGGGGAGCCGAGCCGCCGCAAGCCGTGTGGCTTTATGGTCAAGCTCGAGGGGAGCGTGATGCTAATGCACGCCCCGCGCTCGTCGAAATCTCCGCCGTGGTGCTGCGGCGGCGGTGGCGGCGGCGGAGGCGCGGGAACGGTAATAAAGATGCATAGGAAATATTCGTGGGATCGATTATAAGTCGCGATAGTCGTCTCTTTCTCTCCCCGCGCTCGCGCTTCCATCGCCGCGCGCGCTCGCTGCTACAGTGCGCGGCCTATTGTTTTCCGCGCGCGGACGATGCGAACTTTCGGAGAGAATGAGAGTAGGGACAGAGAAGAGGCCAGGAATCCCGAGGATGCGCGCGCGCGCGAGCAGGCTGCTGGCTCCCTTGCCAAGAGCGGACAGTTATGTCGGGGAGGGAAACATTTTTCAGATCGAAATAGATACTAATAACTGCGCGCCGAGCGATATAAGCATAATAGGCGCATTAGGGCTCGCCCCAGCGCACGAAGCCGCCGCCGCCGCCGCCGCGCGAGCGGCTTCCGGCTGTGATAAGCCCCGGCGGAATACACTTTTTGCTAATAGGCGCGTAATTGCGAGCGCGACAAAAAATTAATTTGGCTCGAGACTTAATGGGCGCCGCGATAAGGGCGCCTCAATGGAGTGGTAACCGTTAAGGCGCCGCCTCTTCAATGACTCGAGCTTGCAAACTCAGATTGTCTGCAATTGCACTTGTAGCCCATTGGCTTATCAGTTTACCCAATCAAATTATTTACTGGTAGAGGTACGTAACACTATAATATAAAAGCTGTTTTGGAGAAACAAATTGTAATCATATCTATATAATTCATAAAAATGCAAACAACAGAATCTTTTATGTTACTGTTTATTATCAATCTAAATCAACTTGCAAGATTGTTTTGCTACATAGAGTAGCTGCATTTAATTTTAATGAATTTAGATACTACATCTACTACTACTGTGTGAGAGACGCGCACGAGATCTATTCATTAAAATGCAAACTATAATATTATATTATAAACCTAATGAAGAAGGCAAAAGATGCGCACGCTGTCCTGTAAAAGCAAACTTTGGCATAAGAAAGCCAAGGATAGGTAAATAATTCACGAGTGCGAAGTCAAGTTCCAATTACTCGTCGTGGCCGGCAACGGGATTTTCTCGAAGTATATGTACACTAATGTTTGCGCGTACAGCAACAACTATGCACACCGGTACGATGTGCCGGCCCCACTGTCACACGCGCGCGTGCGCCCGTCTGGCGGCTTTGCGCGAGGCATTTCCTCTCTCCCTCTCGCTCCATCTCTCGCGCACTCGCGCGCGTCCTCGAAATCTTCCGCTTTCAGCCTCAAGGTCGACAAGTTCTCTACGTTGCATCGCTGCTGCCGCCGCTATTGCTTCGCACTGCTCCCGCAGCTCCGCGGAGGTAGGAGAGAAAGAAAGTGCAGCATATGTGAACGTCTTGTACGTCGTCACTGCTCTATCCTGATGAGCTCGTGCAAGATCGTTTCTTCGCTAGAGTCTCCGTCTATTTCAAAGTACAACGATACTTTTTTTTCTTCTTTTTTGCAAAATGAGAAAATTAAGTTCTTGAATGCTATTTTTTGAACGTCAATGTTACATTTGGTTTTTCAAAATTCATGTGTATAGTAATTACTAATGGATACATCAGCTTACAATAGCAATATTGTCGATAAGAAGTATATTATATTTAAGTACAAAAATGACTATGAGTGCCATCCCCTGGATACTTACAAAATGAAAGCAATATTTTTAGAAGATACATTGTGTGACGCAACAATAAAAGATACTAAGCATCCTGTTCGCTTACTTCTTTCTAGAAGAAGTTTAAGACGGGTTTGCGGCTTATGGTCTCAGATAAAAAATTAAAAATTGTAGCATAAATAATGTACAATCTATATATTATAAGTAAGTATACACTATTTCTGATAAAATGGCCCAAGACTTAATCTATAGACCAATTTTACTCATAAGGAGAGTGTGCACCCTTTAGAAAACAGACTTTAATGAAAGTCGATTTGAGGTATCTAAAAATGAAGGCCAGTTCTCACATTTCCGTCAAATGTACCCTATGGACACTCTAATATTAATTATTCTATATCCTCTTTTTAAAAAGTGATCACAATAAGACTGTTGTGATTGGTCTATATATAAAGAATAAAAATAGTATAAGAAAAATTTAATCATTTTATTTATAAAATTAATTTTATTATTATATCGTTCCATTTAAATTCAAACTGATTGAAACAAATTTTTAGATTGAAACTAACTCGATCATATTCATAACCTCAAATTAATAAAAAATAATATAAGTAAATAAAATAAAAAAATAATAATACACTCGAAGCTCGTTGAATGTGGCTAGTTTCGTTTAAAAAATGATATCTCTTCTACTCACTGTTATATATGCGAAAACGAGCTAAAAAGATTATAAAAGTAGACAGCAAAAGCTAAATTTTAAGCCCTGATTCGTCGAAAAATGTTGTTTTTAAGCAATCAGAGACAGCGTAAGAAGATGGTTAGAAATTTGTCTTCATTTTAAGCTATTTAACGGATCCTATTTTTAACCATTATCTTGTCATTATCTTACGCTATCTTTTATTGCGTATATAAGATCCGGAAAAATCAATATTTTTTGACGAATCAGAGCTTAAAATTTAGCTTTTCCTGTCAACTTTTATCATCTTTTGCTCGGTCACGTATCATAAATACTTGCAATTTAACAGTGAATAGAAGAAAAAATCCTTTTTTTAACGAAAAATAAAGAATATTTGAGATTAGATTACCCACATGTCAAAAAAGGGCCCGTTTGACGGAAATATGAGCGCTGGGCTACATTTTTAGAAAGCACAAATCTACTTTCAAAGCCCCGCTAAAAACCGTTTTCCAAAGGGTGTACACTGTCCTTGTAAGAGGTATATCATTTTCAATTTTTTCACTGTTGCACAGTTTTTTTAGAAGAATAACCAATGAATTTTCATGGGACGGAGCCTAAATCAAGGAGCGCGGAAACGCTCCGAAGGCAAGTTATAGAAGACCCTTAGGACGACCGCGCGATGATATACATTTCGAAATACACTACTTAAAAACCATTTTCATGTGTGTGTGTGTGTGTGTGTGTGTGTGTGTGTGTGTGTGTGTGTGTGTGTGTGTGTGTGTGTGTGTGTGTGTGTGTGTGTGTGTGTGTGTGTGTGT
>JAPYZP010002928.1:0-12377 GCA_030522985.1 Torymus sinensis
GTAGAGAGAGAGAGAGAGAGAGAGAGAGAGACAGTAGAAACATAAAGCAGAGACGGAAATTAGAGAGAGAGAGAGAGAGGGAGAGACAGAGAGAGAGAGAGAGAGAGAGAGAGAGAGAGAGAGAATGAGACAGAGAAACATTGATACCGTGGCTCGTTGGAAATAAGTGTCTCTACCCGCGAAGCGTTTTATAGAGTCGATTGCGCCCACATTCCTCCGGAGACAATTTCAGAGCTTATGAACAATCTCAACTATACAGAAAAGTTCCGAAATAGTTATGAAATAGTTATGAATTGTTTTTAAGAATCTAAGAATTTTATTGTCGAAACAAAATTATAATTATAAATAGTCATAAAACGAATTTAATTTTACAGTATCTTAATTTAATTTAATCATTATTAAAAAAGTAAACGATGATCATTTTGTCAATGCGATCATATACAATGCTTGAACATATTACAGAAATCTCACGCAACTATAAAACTGAAACTATGTAAAACGAAATTTTTCACATAAATAGGTGTTTTACAAGTGGAAAAATTAAAAGAGATAGTTCGAAACAATATTTTTCAATACAATACAATTTTTAATTGGTTCTATCTGTATAATAAACAGAACTCAATCTATGAAATAAATT
Organism: Torymus sinensis; assembly: GCA_030522985.1. Lineage (NCBI taxonomy): Eukaryota > Metazoa > Arthropoda > Insecta > Hymenoptera > Torymidae > Torymus > Torymus sinensis. Next base: position 638 of record JAPYZP010002928.1, read on the forward strand.
TCAATTATCTACTGCAATCAATATTTTGATATTGATTGCAAACTAATAATGTTGGCGGTATCAGTAAAAAAATACAAAGTTAATTCAACATTAATGAACACACTATACTAAGTGAATCAAGGATCACGGAAGAGCAAACAGTCCGTATATATTAACGTGAATATGTTTACTATATATTGTGGAAATTTCGTTACGCATTCTCCCTATACCCACGTATGTCAATGATGACAATTATTACTGGCACTTCTCATATTAGGTCGAAATGTATTGCATAAATATTTAAATTATACGAAATTTTACATACTATACATTGTATCGATAACCCATAAGGCACAGGAAGTCATATTAATTAAACAGCATTTGAAAAATCGTCTGCACTGACCTCTGAACATCGATTATAGTGTTTAAATTAACTATTTACACCGTATAATTGTTTGAAATTCCTACAATTCTTGTAATTATTTGAGCTTCCAAATATCGTATTACTACCACCGTTTAATGATTTTTATGTTTTTGAATTAATGGTAAAACATCAAAACAATTTAGATGCATGTACGAAATTCAATGGAATTAAGGCAATTAGATCTATAATCTTTTAAAACTCGGAAAAATGGATTGGTGGTTTTAATCAATTTGTTGGTTACTAAACACACAACCAAGAAGACAGATTAAAGAACAAATATTGCTTTCACCAACCATTTTTACGTCGCTGTTACTATTAAGTTAGTTATACTAACTATCCTTTTGGTTGTACTAACTATCCTGTTAGTTCTGTGTTTGTGAATAAGTGTATAATAATGATGTTTTATAGGAAAGAAGTTTATACGCTAAAATTGTCGAACCTTCGTGTTTATTTGTTGTTTTTTACTTCCATAGTTGTTCTTCGAAGAAATAAAAGGAATTTTTTTATTTATTACTTTCCGAATAACTTTTGCGAATATTGAGTATGACTTTTTAATGTAACCGAAAATTTTGTAAGATAAATAATGTCGGTAATATAGGTATAACGATTTTAATGAATGTATTAACGTAAACTTCAAACGCAAACGTTTTACACCTATTATTGTCTATGAAAGGGGCTAGACACCTTTTTTTCCTGAAATAAAAAAAAGTCATTTAATACATAAATTTAAATTAATTATTTCATACTTTTTACATATAAAAGAGGGTATATTTACATTTCCTTAGAACTTTGTCTAAGCCTTGTATATGGTCCAGAACCATAGTTAAGTATGAGCCAAATTTTGTCATTCTTCGTAAGCTTTCAAACTTTCCTGCGGATGAATTGACTTCAAACTTGAAATGAGTACTCTTGAATAGTATAGTTTTCCTATCAATGCAGGGATTTAGCATTAAATGTCATGAAAAATTTTTACATCAGAAAAATTTTGAAAAAATTCTAAAAAAATTCATGAAAAATTTTTACATCAACAAAATTTTGAAAAAATTCTAAAAAGATTCATGAAAAATAACAAAGAAAATTTGTTTTTTCATTGGGTAGAAAATCCCTGTATTGATAGGAAAACTTTACTATTTAGAAGTACTCATTGTCAGTTCAAATTTGAAGTCAATTCATCAGCAGGAAAGTTTGAATGCTTATGGAGAGTGACAAAACTTGCTTCATAGATAACTATGGTTCTGGACCATATAAAACGCTCATACAAAGTTCTATGGTAAGGTAAATATACCCTTTTTATAGGTATGTAAAAATTATGAAATAATTAATTTACATTCATGTATTAACTGACTTTTTTTTTATTTCAGGGAAAAAAGGTGTCTAGCCCCCTTAAGTATTGTTAAACAGCGATGTTTTGTATAGAAGTAAGATGGCTAAGATGGCTACTAGCATTCGTGTTTTTAAGAATATTAAAAAATTGACTTTTATATGTTATCAAGTAATAAATCATTGTTAATTAAATTTCAAGTAAACCAATTTGACTTTCTTAGGGAACCGAGTAAAGATCGTTTTCTTACGTTAATTTAAAACGTTAATTTTCGTCAGTTACATTAAAATTTATGGCTTGAAAAGCTGTGGAGACCGTCGTGAGGCAACTCTCCCCTAACTCCACAAGGTGTGGATTTGTAACGAAAATTAATGTCGAAATTCAATCATTCCATGTATTTCAAAATATAATATAATTGAACAACGCTTTTAATTTGAATTCCTGACTTTAATTTTTAATGTCATATCACTGTATTATATTATTTAAGTAAGAGGATATATTGGCACATTTTAAAATTATACATTCGAAATTTCCAATGGGAAACGAAGACATTTAATTCTCGTTGCGCAGTAAAACATCGCAGGATTATCCACCGCAGTCGGCGTCGAGTGTCCTTTGCGGCAATGTTATACTCCGTGCAATTATTCTAATTGTTTGCCCGTCGGGATGAATTTCTCCATCGATTTGCCTCCCTCGCGGTGAATCTCCCTCCTTTCTCCCCCCGCCTAGAACGCATAATAAAGCTCAGCAGCGGAAGGAAGGAAGGAAGGCTGACGCGAATTACCGGTCGTCGTAGTTGGCGGGCATCCGTGGATTACACTTTTACCGGCTTATTTAATTACAGAGGAAGCGCCAGCGCACAGATTATCGGCCTCCTGATGAGACTCGCTCCGGCTCAACGCGTAATTGGGAATATCATGTCCGGTGTACTTTCTCGTACCCCCTGAGCCGTTCACGAAGCGCGAGCTCTTGGTGGCACGCAGCGGTATGAGTTGTTAAGCGCAGTGGTAAATTAATTATTGATAAACGATTTATTATAGTTAAAGGAGTTATGGAGCTTGTACTTTAAGTTCAAGGCTGTCAAATTATAAACACAATCGTTAAACTAAAACAGTTTTTCGCACGAAATTCCTTTTTGAAACGGAGATCCTCCTTTTTTCCAATGAAAAAAGCTATAATAATTGTTATGAAGTAAGTATTCGTATTGTTATTTAAAAAAAAATAGTAAGTGAACGTCAATGAACAAAAGACAAAATTGTGATATTATGGTCAACGTTTCGAGAGTTTTATTGGTTCTCTCTTCTTCAGAGCTACAATGTTATGAAAATTGTGATGTATATAAAAAGGGTCTGTGAAATAAAAATATTATTTTAAAGAAAAAATCTATAGTTCAAATGTAATTATGTTATTTCCACTACAAACAAAAGTTATTTTTACTCGTTTTATAATGCCATTTCAACTTTTCCCTAAATCAGTTGATTTAGCTGATGCAAAACGGATAGATTAACTATACATTTTTTCCGTTATAACTTATAATATAAAAAGAACATTCAATGATGAATAAAAACCAATAATAATAACTTATCTAGATATAAGTTCAAATTTAAGATTTATCAAATATGAATAAAAAAGAATTAAACATCAGTTACAAATTGTATCATCTGTATTACAAACACTTTTACAGAATTTTCGTTACTCATCGACGAGAACAACATCTTGATATTTTAACCGTACAATCATAATACGGTAGATAGTAAGATTACAAATTATTTCTTCTGAAAATTTTATTAATTCGTGTTGAGGTCAATGTTGGTCCACGCTTTTTCTCGTTACGAAATTATTAATTTGAGCTTTTTAGAACATTAAACTAATTTTTCACATTGTAGCAGTCGCGAACGCATCGAATTAATCCTATAGACTCGTGTAAGTGCAGTGTACCACCTCATTTCCAACACATATAACATTGCTATAAATATTTGACACGAAAGCTTCCAGCTAAATTAATATTTCAGTCTGCAGCTAGTCCTCGGTCGCCGGAACCATTATATTTAATAGTCTTTGCGATTTTTCGTGAAAAAAAGAAAACTGATCGTGTATAATAAATGAAGGAACAAACGCGTGATATCCGCTTTTAAACTTGTAGGTGATGCATCATTGAGAACGCGCATGGAATCTTGCCTGGCTTTACGTGCAAATTACGATGCATTCGCGCTCAAATTTATAAAGCTTAAAAATAGTCTTGTCTGAAAAATAAATTAGGTTCCGGTGATCTCGAGTGGACGTGGTAACTAGGAAAACGATTGATTTGCATTGTATATTTTACTGTGAATTGAAAACTGTTTGGTGATTTAACTCCCGATACATACTTTACATCTTTCCATTCCTCAAGCGGAACTCAATTTATATTGCTATTTATTTGTAACAGATCTGATAAAATATGGATTCACTTGTGCTATTATAATTTTATCCCTGATCTCTGCGATTTTTACCAGCTTTAGAAAGCGATTTATGGTATAAAAGAAGTACAGTATATGTGATTTATTCTATTCTCTTTTAAAATACCATAATCTTAACTCAGTAAATATTAGTAAACCTATTAGATTTTTAAAAAATATGAAAACATTAAAACATCCCTGAAACAACACCCAGTATAGGTGTTGAGACGAGCGATCATCTTAAAAGAAACTCGGGGTTCACTCTCTCTCTCGCTTGAGGACCGAGGAGCAGAGAATAGAATGAAACTAGCTCAGCTCCGATCACATTTTGTCCTCTCTATGGACTACATCCTGACATCGACCTTCATCTGATCCAGTTCCAGTCTGCATCACGTGTATTCACCAAGTGAAGATGAGAAGACGAAAAGAATCTGTGGCTGAACATTTCTTCGGGAGATCGGAGCATCGAGGTGAAGACTTCCCGCTGAAGAGTAAACGAGTAGTCGAGAACTCGTGGTCCCTAGAATCGAGCTTCATGTTCCGCCTACAGTAATTTAAGTTAAATAACCGTAAGCTGCATTTTTACTCCTTGGTTCTGATAATACTTTTAGCTCGCGTACACACAATTTTATTTATTGTTGTAACGTGTGAGAGAGTTCTTTTGGTTCCCGATTGACTGTAAGTTATGCACCTAGAGACTAATAATTACTAGAAAATCCGGTTGATTATGGTATAATTGATATTTATTGTAATTACTGGTACGTGTGTGAGAGGGAGGTAGATGTTCAATCTGGGTAAGTTTTTGCGACGCGGTTGTTCCGTTGCGTTGCCTCGTAGACTCGTGGGCGGCTGGTCGGTTCCTGATCGTTCTCTGCGGATGTTGTCTATCGGTGTGGTCGTTCTCTCTCTCTCTCTCTCTCTCTCTCTCTCTCTCTCTCTCTCTCTCTCTCTTTCTTCTCTGCGGTCCCTACTTTTTATAGCCCGCCGGTGTATTCTCCCATCCTCCTATATATCTTGACTATAGGAGGAGAATCGGTCACATGTGGCTATCGTGATTTTCCACAAGCTGAGTTTGCTTTTGGGCATGATGCTGTGATGCATCGTACGATGTGTGCTGAGTTGAACTTTCGCTTATATGCGCGGCCTAACGTGTTCATGGAGAGTCGTCACTCGCCTATCTCATTGTCAATTATAATAAATTTTATACCATAAACTTTGCGTCTCCGTGGGATTTGTGGTTGTGTTGCATGCGAATAAATGAATTCTCTTTGTATTCGTTGTCTTTCATTATAGTTTAATATTTTAGATTATATAATATGGTTACAGCGTTATTTTCCATGTGATGTTTCTGCAATAAATAGAGATTACATATTATGCTCATTAATTGTTATTTATTTATAAATTCTATTTGTAGAATTTCTACAGATATCATATAATAAAGAAATTATTAAACAATGCAATGATTTACCCGTTATATTTTTGATTATCTTTTATGCTAATTATTATGGCAGCTATCTGAATCGCGTTCTATTTATTAACATTCATACAACTCAGTTGAAAACACTGTGAATATCAATAATCCTTTGGATTGTGGCATTGTCAGAATCGTTTACAAAGCGTGGCTCAAAAAAAGTTACTGTTTTTTTTAATGTTCAATATTAACTGGTTTTTCGGAAAAGATTCCATTTACCACGAGTGTGACATTCTCATGATCAGTTGATAATTGAGTAGGTTTAATATTGTTTAATGATAAAGATACTAAAGTTGAAATTATGTAATAATTAATCAAACGTAATTCCATTTATCCGACCATTGAAAATCTGAGTAGCAAGATCGGAAAAAAGACGGCTAGTTTTGCACTCTAATTTTTCGGAAACGAGCTCCGGTCAATATCTCGTTTAATCAGTGCTCCCGCGTGCGAGAGGCGCAACTAGATCGCAATTTCTTAATTTCCCCGGCTACTGAGCGACCGTGCGTGTCGGTACACACGCGCTTGAAATGAAAGCGAAGCTTGCGCATATAGCCTCGCTCTCTCTCTCACTCCCTCTCGAATTTCGCAAGCGTTCCGACATTAATTGCCTTCCAGCAATACACAGACTCAACTCTGTGCTATACAAATACACATGCGCAGTGTGGATGGTTTCGCGGTTTTTTGAATATGAAAGAAGCGGGGCATACGTACGTGGCACGCTTTTAGTTGTATCTCTCTCTATCTCTTGCACACACTCTGTGTCTCTCTTTCCCTCCTCGACTTTTGATCTCATCTATATGCGCCTACCGCTAGCCGCACACGCTGCGGTAGCACAAAAGCCGCCAATAGCTGCGGCCACGCGCGGCCCTTTGTTTACTTTATTCGGCAGTGAAAAGAATCAGGGTTACCGCGGCAATGGCCCTTTGCGCGCAGAAGAGAAAATTCGGAGCGCACCGTGCGGTAAACGCGATTTCGAAATTCCCTTTAGCTTGATGCGCGATGCATCACGCAGAGATTCAAAAAAAAATGTCGGCCTTTTTAATTAATTTTTCGATACGAATGATCGAAATGCATGCGAGCGAGAGGTCGCTAATTCAGCGTGAGCCGGCGAGCACAACTGAATCGATTTGGGCGCAGCCGATTTTAATTTTCGCTTTTCAATAGTATTTATTGATGCGTCGATGGCTCTCTCACTCTCCCGCTTTCATCTTTGCCTTGGTCCGCTTCGTTTTAATTAAAGGATTTTTTTCTACCTTTGTAGGATATTTCATTAATTAAGTTTAAAATATTTAAGCGCTGTTTAGGACCCTGACTCTTGGCTATCTTGAACTCCTTCAAATATTAACTTATTCTAATTTTGGTTGAGAGTAATTGAGTTTATTTCAGAAAGTAATTATTTTTTACAATTAAAATATTTAACAATCCGATTTCATGCTTCAAATATATCACGTAAAAGAGCGAATACGCATTTTTGTATTTTTACGACATTGATCGAATCCGTGATACTAAAAATTTTTAATAGATTAAATATTGACGATTTAAAATTAAATATTGACCGTGCATTAGTTTTAAAGCCTTTACGCTGATGTTTAATCATGCTGAAGGTTTTTCAGATTTCAACTGTGTATGCTTAAAGCTTAAGTACCGACGTTTCATGAGCATTGCAGCTCACTTCATCATATTGGTCGATTAATTTGATCAATCAATCAAATTGAAGAGCCGAGGGCATGGATTACCAAATCAAGTTACTGTTGTAGCAATAACCTCTGTCTACGATATTTATAGGATTTTTTATTTCTATGGCTTTATGATGTTTTCTTGGAAATTTAGAAGGGGATTTAGATAATATATTTGGTTTTTCTCAAAGTGACCTAACTTTACACTCTATTGGTGTTCTTTTGCTCATTGGGGAACCATTTTTCCGGCTTCTTTTATATAAACTTAGCCACAAGAACATGGAATTTTATAGATTTTGAATGTATGTAGGTAGTGGGAATATTTTGTTTTTAGGATTGTTTAGAATTTGTTCTGTTTTTGATGGAGGTTTAAAGACGCGGATTCTTCTGTTACGGCTTATACATATATTAGTTTGGAATTAAAGAATTGATCAGACATCAACAAACCAATTGTTTGAAATCGTAATTTTATTATCAACGTTTCTGGAGTTTCCTTACTCCGATCATCATACTATCTTGGTGATATTTTATTTTGTGTCACTATGACATGTTTGGGAGCATATGTTCTATCGTAGATTTATTTGAATACGTATCCATTCTGAATGAGAGCGCATTTAACAGTTCTTAGTTAAATGCAAATATAGCGATGTGGAATGTAGATATCTATTCGTGTGTGTGTGCATGTGAGTGTGTGTGTGTGTGTGTGTGTGGGGGGGGGTGTGTGTGTGTGTGTGTGTGTGTGTGTGTGTGTGTGTGTGTGTGTGTGCGTGTGTTTTCTGTATATGTTATGACAGTATTTACTGGTTTTTTATAACCCAGCGTATAGAGACAAAGGCCTCTATCGAACCAACTTACTTTGTAACTTTCTTACTAGTAGAATAAGCTTTTATTGAACCAACTTACTGTTGTTATTGATCTGTCAATTACATTTCTTTTATCAAAATAAGAGAAGACAGTGAAATGTGAATATTTTCAAAGGAAATATCTTTTCATTCTGAAAATAATACCATAAGCTTAAATAATTTTACTAATAAGCAATACAAGTTTTTATAAAATTGGTTGAAAATTGCGTTAAAATTGTTAAACTAATAATTAAACCTATATACCGAATGAAATTTCTGGTAAATCGATAGCAAATTTATACTGGTTTAAATAGTTTCTGTTGTATTTTAAAATCCATACCTCCATTATGAACGGAAGAACATACGCGAGAAAATTCCTCTATACGCGTTAGCGCGATTTTGAAACGTGAATTTCTCGCTGGGAACGGGTAAATTTTCGCGACGAAGTAAGTGACGACATTCGTAGTTGTCCGAAAAAGGCCACTGAACATTCCGTAAATTCCTACGGATAATAACCGAAAATCAAAAACAGATAGAACAGACGCGCTACTTTAGCTTTCGCACTGCGCGGCGCGCGCTCGTACGTTTATGGAGAAAGGTGGAATGTTCAGCGCAGTATAACGACCCCTAGATAGTCGGAGTCGTCCTTGTGACTCCGGGCTTCTCTCTCTCTCTCTCTCTCTCTCTCTCTCTCTCTCTCTCCTCTCTCTCGCCGTATTACTTGAGCTATGTAAATGAATTTCGTTTAATTATCCGGGAGTTCGTACTATCTCTCCACATCTCTTCCTCCGCCTTCGCCACCGCTGCTGCAGCGGCCTGCGTTCCTGTAAGGTATTCTAGCGGGTATTAAAATCTGAAATCGACCAATGTTCGCGTAAAAAGGAAATAGTAGAGGTTTAGAGAGTGATAGCGACGTTGGTTCTGACATTTTGCTGCGCTGTAATTTGCAAATTAAATATATATGAGAAAAGTCAGACGAACTGTTCATTTTTTGCTTTTTTCTGAATAATATGAAGTAATTTACATTTTTCACTCCGTTATTTAATATCGGTTAATAAAAAAAAATGATTGTAAAAGAGGCTTGGAATATGTCGGTACGATCACAATAGTTGCGTATTTTCTTCCATAAAAGTAAATATGAAAATGAAATGCCAAACCTATAATAGAAACTTATATAAAGTAAGAAAAAAAAATTGCGGTAATAGAACATCTAATCGATGATTAAATAAGAGTACAAAGAAAATATACAGAATATAGTTCATAAATGTGATTTGTTTTAAAATAAAGATATCTATCTGCAAATTCGCGCAATGATTTTTTAAAATTATTTTTTATGTGCCTCAAACAAAGTATCTATTTAATAGCAAGAAAAATTAAAAATTTTGTAGCTATAGCTACTCACTTTCGTTATATCATACATGAAAATTCAATAACAAAAGATTGTTCTCTTTGAAAACTCGTCATACATCCTTATAAGTCAATTTGCAAATTGTATAGTACTTACACTATTAGTAATTCTAGGACCTCTAACAATTAGCTCGGTAGGAGCCAGTGAGAAAGTATCGAATGAAAACAAATGCACAAAGAATGACGACCAAATGAAAGAGCCATTCTGAAATACGTTCAAGCTATAGAACTGCAGATTCAGTGACAAACTCCGAGAGATGGGGAAAGCGGAGACAATCAATGTAGCAAGGACATATAAATCGATAGACTTTGTAGTTCTTTCACTCTATCGGAAGGGTAATACCCTCGCATGTAAGTTGATTTCATAACTTTCTATCACCCCACTCAACCAGCCAAATTAAATACTAATTCGCACGTTCATCCGTTGAGCAAATCGGACTGAGAAGGAAGAAGTGAGGGGGAGAGAGAGAGAGGAAAGAGAGAGAGCGGTCACGCGACGATCCCCCGAGAGAGAAGATATTCAAGGAAAAGGGTCGGCTTTTTCCGAGGGTGCGCGAAATGGCATTCACGGAGTGAAGGGGGCGACAGAGAACTTTTGTATAGGAGGAAAAGAGGGACAAGCTGCGAAAATTATAAATTTGAAAATTCATGAGCCTGACGAGTACTTTTTATAGTAAGACTATAAACACACAACGAGCTTATTTAAAGACTTAAGCGATTTATGGCCACTCTCTTTGCATAGTATTATCGTCGTAATCTTTATCAATTAGTTGATGTCAGTAGACTGTTAAAGTGTTGTGGAAAGAAGATAGATCGGTGCAAGAAATTCTTACATAACTTTAAAATGGGTTTTAATCTACACAGGAATTCACGTTATCGTTGAATATCGTATGTTTTAATTGAAAGCATAACATAAATATATACATACACATATATAAACTGCAAAATTACTTTATGTAGATTTATTATTTTCCATGAATTTGCTTTAACATTCTTTTAGTTATCGGTCTTGAGTACTTATTTCTTTATTTTAATTTCACCTGCACTTCTTTTGTTAGGATTTCCAATAATAAATTTGGCTTTATTTTCCAACACTCAGAGAGGGGATAATAATATAACAATGCTTTTAAGTTTTAATTATCAACATAAAAATATAATTACGAAATGATATCTATCAACTGCTACGATATTCTATCAGTTTTAGAAGTTGGAGTTATTTAGTAGATTAGAAATAGAATGACAAAACTACGAAATATTCGCAATTGTTAGGCATGCGTATAATTTATTATATTTATTTTCATTATAATAATAAAGCCCAATCAACAAAATGATGGGCCCAGTTCTAAGCGTTTTACAAGCACAACTTACTGGCCCTACACTCCGCCCCTTTCTGTTCTCTGCATCTACACATACAAGTAAAACGCTTAACGCATCCCTCACACACTCCCGAGTAAAGAACATGCGCCACGCGTCGCGCGCTTGCCTTGAACAAAGGGGCGCTAATAAAAAGTCTGTCTTATGATTCGAAGGTAACGAGCCGGAACGCAAACACGACGTTAATTAAAGAAAGCGTAAACAACGACGAGCGCGAACAAATTTCCGGGCGCGAGACAAAAGGGACGAGTCGCGAGCGAGGGAGAGGGGAGAAATTATAAAGGTGCAGTGCATATATACGGCGGAAAGAAAGAAACGCGAAAAAGAGAGCACGCCAAGTAGCAACGGACCTTCTCTATACGCGCCGCTCTCTCTCTCTCTCTCTCTCTCTCTCTCTCTCTTCTCGTACTTAGTATTAAAAAGCGTCACGCAAGCCGGAAGTTTTTACCGCGAAGGGGCAATCCTCTCACACGTGCAATTTGGCAAGAATTTGAGAGGCCGGGCGCGCGCGTGCGAAAGCGAGAGAGAGAGAGAGAGAGAGAGAGAGAGAGAGAGGAGAGAAAGTGAAGCATGCGCCTCGTGCCCGTGCGCGCGCACGCTCTTTGACACATAACCCACGCACGTTATAAAATGCTCGTTATAGTTGGCTGCGCGCGGGCACTCGCGCAGCCGACGCGAGGCGTGGCGAGGCCAGGAATTTAATTTAGAACTTGATTTATATTTTAGCAGGCCATAAAATGGGGAAATAATTTGTCCCCCGACACGCGTATGAGGCCGACCTCACATGCATGCGAGCGAGCGAGAGAAGAGG
>JAPYZP010002929.1:0-12376 GCA_030522985.1 Torymus sinensis
TCTCTCTCTCTCTCTCTCTCTCTCTCTCTCTCTCTCTCTCTCTCTCTCTCTCTCTCTCTCTCTCTCTCTCTCTCTCTCTCTCTCTCTCCGTCTCTCTCTGTCATGAAGTAGTTCTTTTAATATTGTTTCAGATTATTACAGGTGCGGACAACAAGAGGAATCCGAGCTGTTGCGACATTGCTGCAATTTGATATTGTTTCGACAAATCTTAATAAAGATCACCATTTTATTTGAATTTCAAGTTCTAATATTGCATAAGTATGGTGTTCATTGCACAAAGCCTTTAGGAGTTTGGTTGCTGCATTTTAGAATAATTACTGCATTATTCGCGTCTTTTAGTTTGTCGCGATTATTCTTCCTCCGTCCCCCTTATAGCTAGCAGGAAAATAAATAAACCGTGACGAAATATAATTAAAATACTAAAAGCATAATCTAACTCAATGTCTAAAAAATGTATTGTTTTACTGCAATTATATTACGATTTCTTGTAATAGAACTAGATGTATAGATAAACCTTAAAAATGAAGTTCTTTATTTTGTTCTGTATTTTTAGAAAGAGTTTGGTGTAATTTTTCAAGGTACGTTTACAAAATATAGCAATTTTCATTTTGTGTTATTTTATTAAAGAAATATAATACAGTTTTACAGAATTTGACAGTAAAAGTTATTTTTATATTCTTGAAAATGCAGATTATAAATTAAATAAATTGTTACACTGATTACTTAAGTATTGCATAAGTATATATTTGTTATAATAAGCCTCAAATTATCGTTTATGGCTCGTGTGTAAAAATATTTTCTTTTATCGCTATTTGAATTCATTATTAATATGATGTATAATTGTATTTAAAAATAGGGGGAGAGAAAACATCGTGAGGGAAAAAGAAAAATTTTGCATCACTGTTCTATAAAATCCTTATTTTTTCATTGCACGCTTTACAAAAACATTCTTCAATCACTTTGGTTTTGAGCTGCAAGTTTTTTTCTGTAGATAATGAAAACAAAAAATGTGATGTAAAATATTGGTAAACAAACATTCTTACTAGGTGTAATCACAGATATTTTGTATCAATGAAATTATTAGCTAAATTAATCAATTATTTCGCTACCACGAATATTTTATATTTTTTACAATATAATAATTCGAATTGCATTGTATTATACATGTACAGATTGCGAAATTTTTCATGTACAACCTAAAATTATAATGAGACAAATATTATGTTCTTTGTTTTGATTTCTTAGCTCTGATAATTGCATTTTGCATAAACTAAATCAGATTAAATATGCAAATTGTCATATCTAAGACTAATTTTAGAAAATTATATTTGCAAAAAGACAGGCCACCAAAAGTATTTATCATTGTATTTACAGATTTTTTGCATTAATAATTATTTTTAAATAAATTTTTAAATGTTTGATAATAAATAAAAACACTTAAAATTTTATGATAATTATATTTATTGTTTTATGCGTAAACATTAAAACTACTATATTGGTTGGCCAGTCTATATTTATGAAAATGACTTAAAAAAGGCTTACCTATCAAGCAAGCACACTGTTAACTACATTTTTAGTCGAAAATGAGATTTTTATTCCAATCGATTCGTTTATAAAAAAAACTACATTTTTCATACTACAGGGAAAGGGCGCGTGACCTATTTACCTTAGAAACAGTGTAATATTGCAAAAATTAAGGATTTGATATTATTTCAATCGACAATAATTTATCTCGATTTTTTCAGGTCAGAGTGAACTGTAGTTAACAATCTTCTTGCTTGGGGCAGCAGTTACTACTCGGTAACATTATTTATTTTTGATTTTGAATTTTGAGTCCTTGATACTATAGCATTATTCATTTGTTATGTATTGTCAACAGTTAACATTGATAAATCATTTACAAATAATATTTGTTTAATATACAATTATAAAGTCACTTAATGAGATATTATAAATATAGATATATTTAATTATGTTTAGCGTATTATTTCCCCTGTAGTTTTGCATCTACTATTAACAAAACCTATAATGTAAATATAACAAAATTAAATATTGAATTCGTAAATATAATCGAAAATTTCGACAAAAAAATAATATCAAAACAAACACAGTTCGTGTGAATAATTCACGATATTTGCAACAAAGTACTGATACGGCATGATTATATAGTAATGACTAACGTAAGATCTTGGAAAGTTTTAATGTTATAGAAAATAATTATTAAATAAGGAACTTTGATTGTAACTTAAACTTTGATAGTACAGATATTGCGCCGTAAATTAAGCAACCATTTCTCTTGCGAAACATTCACATATACGTATGTTTTGATCCTTCTTTTCGGCGAGTCTCCGGCACGGACTTCGGCGCGGCGAATTCTCCGAGATAAGAGCTTCGCCGCGCGGAATGATCGTGCGAAACTCCGCCACGCGCGCGTAAGAGCGAAATGGAGAGTCGAGTGCCTTCTCTCTGTCTCTTCTTCTTTCTCTCCCCCTCCTTCCTCCCTCCCTCTCTCTCTCTCTCTCTCTCTCTCTCTCACTCTCTCTCACCCTCTCTCTCTCTCTCTCTCTCTAGCCCCAGCGCGCAATCTCCAAATAACGAAGTTCAAGCTTTACTTCCGCTCGGGGAGGAACTACTCGACTAGCAGCAGCAGCAGTTGCGCCGGTGGTAGTCGTATAGCAGCGATGGATATCAGCATCCCCGAAGATTGCGCTGAAAGTTCGCCAGTGCCAGATGGAGGCGGCCCATTGCGAATCGTCAAACTGATGTTGTAGATGCGCGCGTGCGCGCGAGTCATTTACTTCAGTTGCACCAACACCATGAAGTACGTCACCACGGCACCGAGGACCTGGAAGGTGGAGAGAACGTGAAGGGAGAGTTAATGTTATTAAGTTCCGGGGAAGTTGAATTTATTCAGAGGAAAGGAAATGAGGGGGGCTGAGTCTCTCTATGCGATGGGGGAGAAGTATATTTCCTTCGTCAACACCGCGAGCATGTATTTGTCTTTCGTGTTTCGCTGTTTTTCTTCTTCTTCCGTGTGGTAAGCAGGGCTCATTTCAACAAAATGGGGATTCTACTTTCAAACTACTTTCAAACTAACAACCTAATATATAATCTTATACTTTACCCCACTTTCATTAGTCTTGCGTAGAATTAAAATTTTCATATTTCAAATAACTTTAAGGAACTGTCTGGATACTGGGATTTGGGGTTTGGGCTTTGAGCAATACGTAAAAAAAATCGTCCTTAATCTACCATACTGGTGACCAATGGCGGAAATTCAACAAGTTAATCTTCTGCCATGCATCACGAAAATGCTAGATTTTGGACAACTATTTTTTGTTCCAGAGCACACAAAACTCAGAGCCCAAAGCTTAAAGCCTATGTAGACAGTTCCTAATATCTTACAATAACATCTAATTCTTATTATTCTCAGAAAATTTTGATTAAATTACACATTAATTTCATCCTTTAATTATAAAAATGGAAATATATTTCAGAGTAAAAAAATAGGAGCGTGTTTTCTTACCGAGGCGAACAGATCGAGTGATACCGTAAAGAACTTCGCCCCTGATATAGACATAGCTTTTTGACACTGTTGACAGACAATCTGGACGAAAGTCTTAGCCTCCTCAGATCCGTCATACCAGTGACAAGAATACGCAGCTTCCATGACCGATGAGCTCTGCAGGAATTGATTAATTTAATTTTAGATATATGCCGGAAAATAAATTGTCGCCGGTTTTTTAAAAAGCTTGCAATACGAACCTCTTCAATGAGTCGGTTTCCGAAGATGCAGAACAAGAATACCTGACCGAGCGTGTAGAGCAAATAGCCAATTACTGTAGCCGCGTAGACGTTTACTCCGTTGACCTAAAAATTGCATTAATTAATTTTACAACGTTTTACTTTAGAATGATGTGTTTTCAATGCATGTGTACAGTGCAGAAAGTGCACGAACCTTTGTCGCTTGGTAAGCGAGCAGAGTTAGAGTGATGGTCGTAGTTAACATGTGCAGAAGCAGAGCAACACCATAAGTATCTCCAACCGCTGTCACCAGCCTGTAACAAACGTATGTTTATCGATAAATAGTTTATTGGCAAAGTGTACTAAAACTGTTAGTTCTATTATATATCACTTCTTTGGCTCAATGATTTATCTCGCATATTGAGCAATTCACATAAATCTATTAGGGGGATCCCGGAACCGGATACGAATAAGCCTTCTTTAGATGTAAATATCAAAATATAATTATTAAGCACTAAATTTTTAGTTTGTTTCATACTAAAAATAATTTATTCATTTATTTATAACGACTTGATAGGTCTTTGTAGTAAGATATAAAGTTAGCTTATTTGAACGACAGCGTGTTAATATGCGTATTGTGAGAGATGCTTTTAAAAGTTCAGAGACCAGGCATATGAGTTGTATGATGTGGAAGCATGTTTCACTCTAGTACAATCATTTTAAGAAAAAATTAAATTTGTTTTCTCATACAAAATTATAACGAATATTGGATAATAAATGTTATGACGAAGCGAAGTTTTGATTCTATAACTACCTATCCACAGCATAGCTCGAAATTTTCAAGGTGAGCAAACAGTCATGATTGCAATTATATGAAGCCCCTAAGTTTGATGAAATCGATTCGAAGGTCTATGTATTTTAAAAGTTACACGTCTACGTATATTTTTATGCTCAGTAGATTCAAGTTTACTAATTAACTGATTTGTAAATTTGGAAAACTTCCATATTGTTCTTAAAATTAAATTTATTACATGACCAAATAAGTCTCTCACGACATTTGAAAACGTGCAAGATGAGGGACATGCGGATGACTCCACAACTATAGCCTGCGTTGGACTCGACATAACGTCGTGTTTATTATTATTTATTTATACTGTTTCAAAATTTGCACGATTATATCTAGAAAGAAAAACTCCTAAAATGACGATTCAAAATGAATATACGAGGGTATATAAGCAGCACTAAATTATTTTGTAAACTTACAAGGGAGTGTACAACTTCCGGGAAACGGATTTTCGCGAACTTTAGAGAGTCGATTTCTGGTACCTAAAAATGACGACCAGTGTGTCTATTTTGAGCTCATAGGCCCTCTTTCTTGAGTTATGGGCAATTTTATATCAAATATCCACTATTTCGTTAAAAAATGATGTCTCTTCAATTGACTGTCACATTGCAAGTATTTAAGATACAAATACGTGCAAGACAGCTTATAAAAGTACACAGTAAAAGCTAAAATTTACGCCCTGATTGATAAAAAAATATTGACTTTTCAGGAAGTTACAAGCAATGAAAGATAGCGTATGAAAATGATCAAAAATTTGTCTTCATTTTGAGCAATTAAATAGATTGTATTTTTGACCATTTTCATACGCTACCTTTGATTGCTTATAACTTCCTGAAAAGTCAATATTTTTTAATGAGTCAGGGCTTAAATTTGAGCTTTTACTGTGTACTTTTATAATCTGTCTTGATCGTTTTCGTATCTTAAATACTTGCATGTGACAGTCAATAGAAGAGACATCATTTTTTAACGAAATAGTTGTTAATTGACATAAAATTGCCCATAACTCAAGAAAAAGGGCATATGAGATGAAAGTAGGCACACAGGGCTTCATTTGTATTTACCAGAAATCGGCTCTCCAAAGCCCACGAAAATCCGTGTTCCGGAGGGTGTGCACTCTCCATGTAAGTATACATGGTTAAAAATAAAGTAAATAGTAAATAAAGTAAAGTATTTAACATGTCTTTTAAGATATCTTAAAAATGAAATCTTAAATTGAAGCAAGTTACTTATTATTTTAAAAAAAGGGCCCATTTCAATGAATTACAAGTAATAGGCTCCATTTTCAGGTACGAGAACTACGATCACCCCGTAAAAACCCTTTGTTTGAAGAACAAGTAGTCTCCCTGTTAGTTCTTCTCAATTGGTAAAAGCACTTTCAAGTTGTTGCATTCATGAGTACTGCTTTTAGAAGAACTATACTAAAGGGCATAGTGACGTGATGAACTATCGTATAGCATTATCAAAGAAATAAAAAAAACGTTTAATGTTATTCTGCCACGTCATTTAAATAATGAAGGAAACAGATCAGAGAGATTAGCAGTTTAATGGAGACATCGATATTCGAGGCATTAAAATACTTTGAATAATTGGCCATTAGTAAAATTAAAGAACTTTTAAAAATAGCAGGTATTGTATAATTAAGGTTATAAAAAATCAATACAACATATAAAGTATAATTCCGAATGTCAATAATAATAAATGTTATTCGCAAAATTCTTCGAGAATTGTATATAGTTATCATTTACCATGAATTTGTCTTTAACTACCGATATAATCGGAAAAATAATGATAAACGCGCATTAAACTATTACCGTCCATAAAAACCAAACGAACAGTAACGAGCGATACGCTAATTTGACGTTTTTATGATGCATTCGCCGTCGACAGCCTATCGCTTCGTCATCGAAGCACCTTCTCAAACATTCATGTTTTCAGCCCCAGCGGACTAATCGTATCATCGCTCCAGGACGATCCCCCAATATAATCATTATCGGCATTGCCCTTCCCGCGCCAGCCACTAATATGACGATGGCGATTCCGCCTTGTCACATTATACACACAAACATAAAACTAAATTCGACAATGACGAGCTGCCTGTGCGCGCAGCCATTAAAGTTTTAAGGCGACGGAATTAGCAGGGCAATTACTGGTCCGATGCGCTACATTATTCAGCCGCCGTGTCGAACTTCAGGTTTCTCTCTCTCTCTCTCTCTCTCTCTCTCTCTCTCTCTCTCTCTCTCTCTCTCTCTCTCTCTCTCTCTCGCTCTCGCTCTCTCCCTCTTTGTCTATCTCTTTTTCCAGCGAGCGAGCACGCGTAAGCGGGGGCGGCGCTCGCGCGTGCCACAATCGATACGAAAAACGACATTTGAAGGAAGCCGAGAGCGGGGGGTGGGAGCCAGCCGCGTAGAGTCGCGCAATAACGGGAAATGGCGTATAGCCGCGTCGACCGCGGGGGTGTAGATAAGTAAGTACATATAAGCGAATCGCCGGGCGATTGATTGTTACTCGCCCCCGCGTATATAGAGGTCTGCTTTTACGGCCGGCCGAGGATCAAGCGGCTGGGATGCGCGAGCGCGCGGTTGTATACCAGCAGCTGCCTATATGTATACGCGGCGATACCCGCCTTCTTTTCCTTTGTTTGTGTTTTCCTCGCGGATGGCTGGAACGCGGAAATGGAAAGTGCGCGCAAGAGATTTTCAATGTATGTGGGGTTTTTTTTTTCTTTTGCGGCTTGAAAGAGAGGAAGGCTGATGTGGAAGCTTCCGGGTAGAGGCGAGGAGATGAATTCAAGTCTTGAGAAAGTTTGGTTTATATAGTATAAGAGCCTAGGATAGCCCAGAAATTTCGCCAACAATTTTATATATCGCTTGTGGTCTAACCAATATTATTTCTTTTTACAAATAAACATCTACATGCGTTTGCTTTACCAGAAAAATCCAAACGTGCTGCGCGCGTACATTATTTTATTTTTGAGGTCATGATTATATAATTTTTCATTATGATTTTATTTTAACTTGTTTAAATGATAGGAAAATCAGATAATTTTTTAAAGTATGAACAAATTAATCTCTTTATTCTAATTTAATTTAATTATTTAGTTTTAAATAGATGAGATAGTAGAAATTCAATTTTATAAATTCAAATGCAGCGGAAGTAGTGAATTTTCGCGCTTATTGCTTACAGACCGATCAAAGTCAATCTTTAAATGCTTCACATCATCCGGCAATCGTTTTTTAAAGAAAAGATTCATTATTTTATAAAAGTATAAGTACTGAATAGAATGGTTGGGTAGGATTCAGTATATAATAGTGCTTTATCTAAAATTCTAAAAAAAAAACCTTCAGGGTATAGAAATTTATAGAAAAATATTTGTCTACCAATGTCATTTCATATATATATACTATGTATAATAGTAAATTTATGGAAATGGTAGAGAAGCGAATAGAAGGAACTACCTCGCAAAGCACGCAATGTGAGACGTCTGTACAGAATATTGATGTACTTTATCAGCAGAGCTAACAGTATTATATTTGAATACGAATTTATATGTGCGCTTTTTTCTGTGTACTTAATAATATAACTGAATCAGGTAAAAACAATCCCGGAAAAGTATGAGTGAATAAGCAAGAAGCTCAATAGAAAAATATGAAAAAAAGAAGAATTTCTAGTAAATAATATTTCTTAATCTTGAAGATTTAATGCCATCCATTGTTGTTAATCAATACGTTGTTTAATACGATCGTAGAACGCAAAAATAATGTGAAGAATAAACAGATGTTCTTATAATGGCAACGTTATAAGGGTATGATTAGGCTGGCGTATATAGCCATAGAAACTTACCATTCTTGTAAGGCGATCTGTTTATTCTTCACATTATGTTTGCCTTCTCTACGATGATATTGAACAACATATTAATTAATATTTCTTCAGTTGTTAAATCATATTGGGATCTAATACCAATCACCAAGCGTTCCTTCTTTTTCGTGGTATATGCCGGAATTGGGACAGAATAGACAGATGTGTGCCAAGTTTTAAATATACCACTTCCTTAAACGTTTTATTTTTTCATAATTTTAGCACGTCAATTAAGCCTTTAACAACAATTTTGTGTCTGACTAGGCTTATAAAACCTCTTGGTGGCTTAGTATAATCCAACATAAAATTATGCCTCTTATGCCGCATACGCGGCTATTTGATTATATTGTCTGTACTTATCGTATTTATTATTTACTCAGCGTATTATCATTTGCAATAAACAAATGGTTTTACTTATTGTTACATATTAAGTCTTATCAAAAATGGATACTTCGCATATAATTAAAGTAGTCACTAAGTACAGAGCACAATATATTAGAAAAATAAAAAAAAAACAATTTTTTGTTTTGCGGAATAATTAATCATTTTAGTTAAAAAGTTTTCTTTTTTCGAAAGTTAATGTCAGACTACGGCATTAAAATTTATAGATGTAACAGATGCGGACCCTTATGAAATATTCCTGTAGTGAACTACAGGCAAGCTGTAGTAAATTCGGACTACACAGCAACATTGATATACACATTTATTTTCATACTAAAATTTATACTGACAGCTTCAAAGTTATCGTAAGAATTGTAGTGAGTTCAAATTAAAGAAGTAAACGCTTATAACAAAGAAAGTATTATATTGTGAACTTGTAACCACAATTTTGTTATTCTTCTTGAGAAGGGCTCCTCTTCGAAAGTTGAAACGTCGACTAATAAAGTTAATTTACAAAATACTTGGCTCGTGATGATCATTTTTTTCAAGATATTTATTATCTACTTGGGAGTATCTCCAATATATTTTAATAAAACAAAATATTTTTTTAATCGTGTGACATAATTGCTTTAGTATTAAAATGTGCGAAAAATAAAAGTAATAAAATTTCCCTCAGTTAAATTTTTTAGTATAATTTTTTTTATTATGAATATTTGCCTACATTTTCCAATATTATAAAATATATTTGATTAATATAGTAATATATTATTATACTTATGAACTAAAACTCTCGAAATCTTAAAAAATTCAGTTTCTCAGTTTTTCATACAAGCGAAAAAGATTATCGGAAAAGGGGTAATAGTTCTTAGGTATAAATATTGGGATTAAATTATAAGTCCCCATGTCGTACTTTTATCATAGCCATAAGATAAATTTCCGAGTAGGAAGCCCTTATATCTTTATTTAAGAGGTATCGTC
The DNA here is from genome assembly GCA_030522985.1 of Torymus sinensis. Taxonomy (NCBI): domain Eukaryota; kingdom Metazoa; phylum Arthropoda; class Insecta; order Hymenoptera; family Torymidae; genus Torymus; species Torymus sinensis. The sequence goes on from JAPYZP010002929.1 coordinate 9,803, forward strand.
TGAAGAGGATTGATGGTGTATGCATTTGACATAGGATGCTTTACTTAAAATTAAACTCCTCCTCGTAATGACTTATCGGATCCTGGTTTTGACACATTTAACGCACAAAATACACACTGCTAGTGAATAAACGGCCAAGAGATATTGGAAAATTAGGGGATTTATGTGGTTTAAACACTAGTCGACTAATCTATGTGAAACTATTAGCAGATATATCGTGTATCGTATATAATATTAATGAAACATATGTATGCGCATGTCTGAGTGTATACGAGCAATGCAAAAAAAAATGTTGTACCAATGATAAATATATTCATTCAATATAACGATAGTACAAAAAGAACCGGATGCTCGGGGTTTCTATACTGCTTACTTTTCAAATACATTTTTTTACAAAAAAGAAAAATATTCCATACTATTTTTCCAATAGAAATGCAATTTTTTCGAAAATTGAAATTCTGAAAAACGCGAAATATTCGTTTTTTCACAGTTTATTGCAGTTATACTTTTTATAAATACCTACATTTTTGGACGAACGTGAGTAAAGTTCGTATGTAAAGTTGATTTTTCGATGCGTATAATAAAAAAATATACTCTATATACTCACTTTATACACACTTGTACAAAATATCGCATGGAATACGGAAGAAACGTGATTTTTTCGCACTCGCTACCATCATGCAAAAAAACTACACTAACTATTTCATCATTTTAACTAGAAAAAATCATTGGAATTATCTACACACCATAACACACAATATAAAATAGTATATTACGCATCTATAGGGAGCAAAAGCAAAGAATGTCCCAGATCGCATGTAAATTGACAAACATGCGATCTGAGGCATTCTTTATTTGCTTCCATGGTGCGTATACGATTTTGTTTGCCTAGCGAGGCCGAAAATACTTTCGGCCCGCTAGATAAAAAATAGCTTGAAAAAAAAGATTACATTTCACTATGACGTTTTTGTTGATATGAAAGAATACATTTTTAATTCGTTACTTTAAATTTTCTGTATGTATAGAAATAGTCATATATAAAAATATACCCTTCCAAAAAGCTCACATAAGTTGTATTATTCTCAATACGTGTAAGTAGAAGCTGACTAAATATGGTCGGATGATTTTTAATGATCATTCCGATTTATTAATTACCTATGTAGCAAATTATTTCTGTTGAACGAATAAACATACATTTCATTATTAAAGCGGAACCTCTCAAGAAACAATAAAAGATCAACGAGTTAAAAGCAGTGGCAGTAAATTGGCGAACGAAGTTTAGCTGCACTAGCCACAATTCAATTTGAGCCTACAGTACCTCTCCATCGTATAACGGAAAATGATCAACGACCCGGCGATAACTCGAGAAATCCGCAAAATTATTAAGAAAAGCCACCTTGGCTCCGAAAAATTTCTTCTTTTTCGTCTCGGGTTAACCTTCACCCCTGATGCCCTAATCTTTCCCGGACCAGCGTCCAGCAGTAAAGAACCTCTCAACGCGCCAGCTAATTGCACCGTCTTCCGCCCCTTGATTTCCTCGCCCGCAGCTAGCGTCTATAGCCAGCAACGAGGGGCGTCCCTCTCTCGCTCAGCCTCGGGAAATAAAACGCTCTCGGGTGCGCCCACGCACACACCAGTTGCACACGTGGGGCCGAAGACCCCGTATACACGGGCGGTCAATATCACGCGAGGGGGATGAATAGTTCAGGAGTAGGCGCGCGCGCTCGCGCGAAGGGAGCATCGCGTGCGGGGCAGTATATATATAAGTGTGCGCGTTTCTTTTAGAACGCGCGGGTGCGTGCGCGATGATGAATCTCGTCGAGTTGAGGGGGCTTTTCTGAATTGCGGCTTGCGCAAAGGCGATTTAGCGCTCCGGCGCGTTTTCAAGAGCTTTTTCGGTTCGCGCAAAAAGCTGATACGCGTGGGTTTGGGAAATGATTTTTTTCCTTTTCCAGATGTGGTTCACGCACGTGGCTGTCGATGGAGAGCTTTGTGGCCAACTTCTTTTCTTTAGAAACGTAATTATACAATTAATTCATACCTTCAAAGGGAAAATCAAAGGTAATTTAACTGTGCTAACTGAATCATTAACGACGTAACATCAGAAGTGATTCGAGCGTGTTGAGGATAAAGTTCAAGCCGTAATTAGCGAAATCCCATTTCGAGTCTTAGCGGGGTCACGTCGGTGCCACAGATGCTCACACGCTGCGTAAGCAGCAACGGGTCTTCAAGTGCACTCACATAATTGTATAGCTTTTGGTCATTCGTGTAGCACGATTGTGGGTTATATGGGAAACTGTGTGTGCCCCCACTTTGCGATCGGATTGCCTGATAGCTGCACTATCCTCGGTGAAATTGATTAATTGAAATCTGATTTTAAGACAAATACGATCGTGGTTGTGGTTATTTTTTTACTATTAATTGTACGACACGCTACGATAAAATTGTTTTACTTACGAGCAAATTGTATTTTAATATACAACTTGTTCTGAAAATGTATGTTTTACACAAGAACTTCGTATAAAGCGCGAAATTCTAAGAAAAAAGTTCCTTTATCATTTTTTGATATGACAA
>JAPYZP010002930.1:0-17024 GCA_030522985.1 Torymus sinensis
TTTTTTTTTATTTTAAGAGCTGGTGGTAGGGGATAGTGGAATAGTGTCGATCTAAATGTGTTGATGTTTTTTTTTTATTAATTTAAGAGAATAAAGAAATCTTTAGAACGTTCGATGACAATGTTAGAGAAGAGACAAAACGAGTTAAAAGGAAGTTGAAAATTCTAAGAATGTATAAGACAAGGAACGAGAAATAATTGAACAGGGATTCTGCAGTCAAAAAGATGAAATAATTGCAAAAAAGAAAAATCGGACATTATAAAATTATTTTTTTTTTTCAAATTTTATATGTATTTTTAGTCGAAAATTAGGATATAATTAAAATTAGAGACAATTTATCATATTTGAATATAAAACGCATTTCATAGATTTTGATATAGTACTTTCTACCCCTGGTAGAAAATTAATCATATTTTATAGCTAACGTGTTAATTAAATGGAAGAATTTTTAGCCAAAATCATGATACTAAAGTAATATAATTCATCTAAAAGTTTTGTGGCTACTTAAAATACCCATTTTAGTAATAAGCAACGTGTGTTTTTAACCATAAAGTTAACTCAAAAATAGCTGACTTATGATTAAAATTTCTACCAGGGTGCGTTAATTCATTTCATGTACCCATCTTCTCCGTAAACAACGATTATTCAAATAATGTTTAAATATATCACAAATAAAACTTTTCTGATGACGATACCTTCATTTTTGCTTATATAATAGAGAAATAACCTAATTTAATTAGATCAACAATTCTGTAGTGAGCAATATCGCAAAGAACATGTAAATACAAAAATCAATTTGCGTCATTACATATAGGATTGTGCAACTTGCATACACGTAAACTGTTTAGTCTCGAGCGGTGAGATTATTAATTTTTTTCCCCCGTCAACTTTCGATGAGTCAGAATCGCAGCTGCTGCACGTAGCAGACGAGCATAGTTACAACGTCTGCAAATGCCAGAACACAAATTGGTTCAATCAGTTGCGGCGAATTTGCATTACGCTGCGGCCGACAATTATACACTTGTAAATTATACAGTACTTGGCATTGTTGTTAATATAAGTGCTATACGAATATCGCTGCTGATTAATAATAGATGATACATCACAAAAATTATTGTCATCTTTTTTAACGAAAAGAAAATCTAATTTTATTTTTCAAATACCTACTTTAAATGAAATAATAAATGATAAAATGCAAAATAACAAACTAGCACAACAGAAACATAATTTATTCTCCTATATATAATAATGTAACTTATATATGTTAACAACATCATTTAATCTACAATAATAATACAACCTACATAAGGTAAAAGACCCAGAAGATGGACACTTATGACTCTAGAAATTTTCAATGATTTTTTTCTCATTGAAAATTATTGGCTTGGGTAAAAATTTCGGTATATGTATGAGCCGAATACATTTTTTCAACGAATAAGACAAAATATTGTTAATAAATGATTAAAATACAAAATTTAAATCGGTTTCAAGTATAATGACTCAATTGTCAGAGAAGATGAACAGGTAATTTTTTTCTGTGCAGGAGTAATTGGACAGCAAAATTGCATGTAGTTTAAATGGTCCAACTACTGCTACCACTAAATTTATGTGGAAGGTATAGATGGACAACACCATCGGCTCTCACCATAACCTCAATATTGAATTCTCTTAATTTTTTTTTAAACCACAAATCGACTTCAAATTAGCTTTACAATAAAGTTTTGTACCAAAAAGAAACTTAGAATACAAAATGTCCATCTATTGCTTCAACTTTTCAAAGTGTCCATCTTCTGGATCTTTTACCTTATGTGAAAAAAAAAAACTAAATAAGATACGAGAATTAGTGTAAGAATCTTTTCCTTACATTGATAAAACTATTCGACTTAGTTTTATAGTAACACTTATTGTGGTATCGAGTTTTATTTACCAAAATTATAATTTAAAGTAAAATAATATATAGCATTATTTACTAAAAAAAGAAACAGTAACTGTGCATAGTCATCCAATTTTATTTTTCAGAGCATCTCCACACTATCCGGCTCTATTTGTTTCTACTCCTCGTGCACACACAGAAACAACGTATATGTACACCGCTTTCACCCCCGTTCCTTTCTTTGGCGCCGTATATACAGGGCGTAGTCCGCGTTGCCATGCGGTACTACACGAGCGCAGCACTCGCGCGCGACAATTCGCCTGCGCGGTCCGCGCTTTTATAATCCGCGGAACACTACATACGCTATCCTCGCGCTGGACGAATTAATGCTCCTCTCCATTATGAATGGCCCGTCGTCGCGCAGCGGTTAAACCCCCCATAACCCCTTCCCCCACCATTCGATCTCCCTATTTCCGTTTCGCGAGCTGAGCTTTAATCGGAAAAGCCTCTGCCCGACGCGAGAGGATAAACATTTGTTCCCCGGTGTTTTTGCACTCGGTTCGATTGGTTGCTCGACAAGGAAGCGTGAATGTTTAAAGCGTTCGATTCTCAGCGGCGAAGAGTTTGAAGTTTGTTGGGTGGTTCGGATGTGATGAGAAGCGTAGTGATATTTTGTGGAGTGGAGTGACATTGTTGTGTTGGTTGGTAAAGAAAGTTCTTGAAACTCGGTCAATTTTGCAGTACACTTTTATTGTTCAGGAAACTCATTTGAATCAATTGGTGTTTATTTCATGACTTCGATTATCTTTTCAATTAAAAACTTTGTTTTAATTAAAAGAAAAACGTTAATCTAGATGTAAAAGAAGTCGTATATAAAATTGTAATTTTTTACTTCACCATCAGCCCTCCTTGACTCTTTATAATTATGACGATGCTTACCTGAAACAAAAAAAATATTCCTTTATTAGATAATTATAATAACATAATTTAATGAAATGAGTTGAAAATATAATTTAAAGAAGTAAATTGAAAAACTAAATGAAGGAATTTCAACGCTCGTAAAAGTATTTGGAAAATATTTTTCGTTTACAAATTATCCTCATGTTGCAATGAATCTTTTTTATTTTTTTTCGTTCTCAAAGATGAGTTTTTTTACATTTTTAATTGGCAAACAATGCTAGTAAAAGTTTTGCAATTCTGCTGTAATTGTCATTTTCTTTTCGAAAAAATGTTTAACGTAAAAAGAAAGCTATAATTAGCCCTGATGTTCTCCCTAGCATATAGGTAATAAGTAATGCATTTTTGAAAAGAACTTGTTAAAGACCGACCCATCCTTTTCACATTCATAAACATAATATTATACACTCCCCTTTTATCCGTAAAAATCATTTAAACTGGTACTTTGACAAGACCAACAAAGCCCAATTAACCAGACAAACCTTATTCAAGTCAATTCGTTCACGAAAAGCAACTCAGCCGTTCGTTTGGCCGCAAGCGAAACTCTGTTTCTCTGCCGTCGCGGGGACAGAGGCACAAAAACCGCTTCGAACCTCCAGAGTAAACAAGGCGACGGCGACGACGACGATGGCGGCTTTAATCCGTCGTGCAACAAGTCACTCGGCGAAGGAGAAAAAAAAAATCTCCTCACCGACCCCCAGAAAAAGACGGCGCGCGCGTGTTCCGCCTCGAAACTTTCAGCTAATCCGAGGACGAAAACAATTAACCGGGGCGCGCTGTTGTTTCAGCCAATAAAGTTTTTATGCACGCTGCACTCGATGCCATTAGTCGTCCCAGTCGTTTTTCACAGCGGCTCCGTGTGCCTTCCTTCTCGTTAATTCCAAAAGTAGAAAGCCGGACGTCTCGGTAAGAGATGAACACGTATGCATTTGTAGTACGTACGTAGCCTGGTATTGAATAATACAAGGTGGGATGGTGTGGGAAGAGGGATGGAGAACCGAGAGATTAAGAGAATAGTGTAAAGTGTGGCTCACACACAGGGATAAAGATAAAAGGTGGGAGTAGCATGCTGGAAAAGAAGAAATATTGGGATTATGTAGTTGGATTTACTGGCCCCAGCTGCAATGTGACTTTGTGAGGTATGTGCAAGCTTACAAGGTGATTGATACTCGCAAACACAGAAGGTGATAATGAAAAAGACCATTTTACGAGGAAGAAAGAGATGACATAAAATGAGGTGCAGGATGAAAATGCAACTCCAATCAAATGATGAATAATGAGGAATGATTTTTATTCGGAAGAAAAGGAAAAAGAAGAATTAGGCAAAAGTTCGTGGAGAAAGAACAGTTTGGAAGTTCGTAATTCAAAGAAGAAGGAGCTGGAAAAAGTTTGAGAGTGAAGAAAAAGAATACAAAACAGAAAGACGCGAAGAATTATACAAAAGATTTATACAAAAGACAACAGTAAGTAAGAAGAAGCTATTTACAGAGGAATTAGAATATAGAATGGAGCAGAGAAAAAGGACGATATATAAGTAAATAAAGCTTCAAAAGAGCAGAAGATGAAACAAGGAAAATCGACTCATTTGTTTCGCGAAGTACTTTAGAATCCACTCGGCGTGCCTCCGCGCTGCGACGAAATATTATTTGCGCATGGAAATGAAGGCGTCAGGTGAAATGACGGAGAAGAGGAAGAGAGAAAGAGAAAGAGCAAATATAGAAACTGGGATAGAGTAAGTTTGTTAATTGTTATTCGTTTCGGGGGCCGTTCCGAGGTCGCTTTCTGCAAAATTGGTAATAATTTGCCGGCGGAGCTGCCCTGCGCCGACTGCGTAATGTTCCGCGCGATTGCAGGGGCGCGAGAAAGTACGGTAATGGTAATTAGACCCTTGGTTAATTGAAAAGTGCACGAGGTATATACGTAACGTTGTGATTTTCAGATTTTTTTTTGTGGCTTAAATTTGTGTTTATTTTTGGCGATAGGAAGTGGTACAAGTGCGTTGCGATTTATTTTTTAAATGGTATACTTGAACGATTGTAAAAGTGATTAATTAATACTTTAGCAATTGGTAATAGCTTAGTAGGTTGCTTTTTATTCTAAATATTGTTTTACATATATTATTGGTCTGTGATTTTCCAAAATTTGTTTTAGTTACGCAATGTTGAAAAAAACATTCTTTTGTTACTTTCGATTCTTACTGTAAAATTCAACTTACAAGAGATTTGAATAATCTATTATGACTATTTATAGTATACTAACAAATTTTGAAAATGTCCGTCCTGATTTTAAAAAATCTAAAAATGTTCGTGATATTCTCCAAAGTCTACAATAATGATTTGGGAAAACACACCATATTTTTTGTAGAGTTATCTTGTAAAGTAATAGTACACAAATATATACCACGAATAATCAAATTATAAAAAAAAGCAATAACAAAACGGAGAAGTTTTGATTTAAATGATTATCTACTGGTTCAGTGACATCATAAGAATTTCAACCAAAATTACAACCACTACAACCACATAATTCCCAGCAATTTGTCGCACTGCAATTGAAGACGAAGCTTCGATTCGAATTTTACACAACAAGTCGCTCGCACGTCAGAAAACGCGCTCCGCCTGTAATTAATATTTCATCTCGCTCGATCGATCCGGAGAAAAACAACAGCACTGAAAGATTTTCATTTCTGCGATCCGCTCTCGCCCCCCTTTCGTCTGTTTATTTCGCGCGCGTGCTTTTTCCTCTATCGCGCGCGTGTTTACCTCTCTTTTAATTTTACTCGGATCGCGAAACTTTTAATTAAAGCAAGATACCGGATACCACCCCACCCCTTCACTTCCCGCTTTTTTTCCAGCAATGTTAACATCGACAGTGTTTTTGTTCGTCAGTCCTTTGATAATTCCAGACAGTTACTCGACGAGTAGTACTCGGCGTGTGTTGTTTCTTTCTCTCTTTTTGTTTGATTTACTGTAATGGAATATCTGCAATAAACGCTTTTAGAGACGTGTGTTTGAAGAGCCGATGCTGGGATATTGATACATTCCATGTACCAATACCAAAACAACAAAATTGGAGTTCGAAAATGTAGTTTGGGTGGTACTGCTAATTCAATTTTGGAGGTTCTGAATGGCTGCACTGAATGACTAGCGTGTTTTGGAATAGTAAAAGATCGTTCCAATATTTTGCAATGATTAAAAAGCTTTTTACGATCATTTTCTCACATTTATTGATGTACTTTGTAAACAAAGTATGTTTGGTATATTGCATTAAACTTTTTGATATGAGATGATTTGAAATGTCAAGTGGAAATATTATTAATGCGAACGAAGGAGACTAGATCAATGTAACAATGGTGCTAATACACAAATAACACAATGAATAATCGCGCGTTATATGACTACCTCATGGTAAGCATTGAGATACATCTCTTAAGCCGGTTATGCAGTGTTACATTCATCTTAAGGACATATATATTATATATTTATTAAAAGTGAGAGAATATCAGGTGACGCAATAAAGAAGAGAATATAAACATTCGATCAAAATGTTAGGGTTAGATAAGTCAACTCGATTACATAAGCAAATGAAGTTTCTTGAGAAAATTGATTCATTTTAATCAGCCAATTAAATTTTTCTTCGGTATTAACAAAGTTTCGGTTACTTTTCATATAATCAGTTTTTATCAAGTGACACTATTAATATCATTAAAAAATTTAAACGAACATTGCATTACGCGTAAAAGTTTAAAAAATATTCTATTCTTAATGTGATATACATTAAAAGTCCAATCTTAAGACTATAACGGTACGTCACATTGAATATCAAAGGGCAATAATTATAGAATCGCGAATTTCCGAATATCAAGAGTATATAAATTTCAGAAATAATTGTTTCTGTTTAATGTACTACCTTTGGAACTACGATATGCCTCCAGAATTCAGCTAAGACAAGTCCTCGGCTGCACTGATGCTGGAGCTACTCGCCGCGATAATTCCATCTCTCAGTGATCTACTTGAAGCTACTACTGTCAGGGCTCAGATACGAGCACTTACATCTGATTAAATCGTGTCATAGGGGATCCCGTGTGTATATGCAGAGGTCTCTATACCATCGTGCGCAAGGATGAAGTCGGTAAATAGGAGATGTCAAAACGAGTGATGGTAGACCGATCGGCTCTTTGTATTGGTGATGTTTTATTCTTCTGTGAGTAATCATGATAAGCATAGCCATCTCAACAGTTTATTCGTAATTACGAAGTTTAATTTATTTTTTTAGAGACAAAGACAAGACAAAAGAAAAAGATTGCATTACGCTCTCTTGAAGGTTTCGGTTTTTACTTTTTGTCATTGTTTGCATTAGGCAAGATATTTTTTTAATTTGTTTTATGGCATATTATGGGGTTTTGAATTTAACGCTGCATGTTATCTATTATTTATTCTATATTACAAACTCTGTACTTTTAAGGAAACATTACATTCATTTTCACATGAAAGAGTAGCATAGATCCCTACTATACCTGCATCATCACTTTATTTCTTTCCTGTAACTCTAGGCATTTTTTCAAATAAAATGAGGATGCCCGTATGTTAGAGATCTGCGAAATCCTTTCATTACCCACTTCCTATATTCCGAAAATGAATAGAATCAAATTTAAAAGGTTTTCAGTAAAAGGTTGATTATGGTTACCTGTCAGTTCCATTTCGGACGAATTATCAGATGATGATTTTAATAAAAATTTTCTGTCAATGCTATCCTTAGAAAAAAAATTAAAAAATAAATAAATTCAAATCCCTCCATTTACGTAACTTCCAGTTGTTATAAATTGCCGTTTATACTTTGACATATCCACTAATTTCAGCAATATCCTTGCCTTGCATCATTTATCAACAATCAAACCTTTCAGCAGCGAAATCCCCGTTCAATCTTTTTCTGACAGTAAACATTTAACAAATCAAAACTGCCATGAAATCGTCTCTGTACGTTCATCCCCGGCAAATCTACAAACATCTGTTTTCCCTGCGAAACGAGCGCTTTGTTTCCCCCTACTCTCTCGGTCTCCCATCGTCCCCAATTAATTAATTAAATTCGAACAAACGAGCGTAGTGTGTGCTTCGACCAGCGCTTTTTAAGCGCATTTGCAGAAACGCACGCTTTTTCTCTCCCTCCCATTCGGCTCGTTTTATTCGTTGGAATTTTGTAAAAGAGAATCCCCCCTCGTCACTGGCATTGACTACTTTGTTCGTGGGCCGTTCGTTTGCACGAGAGATTAGTATTTTTATTTATTTATTCGTTTATTCGTTGGTTCGTTCATGTGTGCGCTTCGGTAAAAAAATTTGCAATGTATGGGTTGCAAATTGCTGTCAAAACTGTGCACAGAATGTTTTAAGACATTTAATTTGTGATTCACCAATGCTAATAATTTTTTTCCAGGTAATATTTGCATATAGAGAGGTTTTACATACGAAGGTCTGGTGTTAATTTGCTAATTGTAAGTATAAAACACATTTCTGTATTATAATTTGTTCTCAAAGAATTAATACAACTTATAAAACATAATATATTTAATAAGTGATATTTTAATTCAGTATAAAGGTATTGAAAAATAACATTTATACGAAATGCACACGTGTAACGCGTTTACACCTTAGCGGGAATCTCTGTTCATATCTGCACTTGATAACAAAGGTCATAAACTTGAGAAAGGCCATAAAGATATTGAAATGCAAAGAGGTAAATGTTCATTGGTACTTTTAACATTTGATCGCAGTAAAAAGTTAGAAACGGTATGAAATTATTTCTTCAGCCATAAATATTTTTGTAAATATTTATAAAATAATATATAGAATAAAAAAATAAAAAAAAATAATAAAAACCGCCTATTGCTAACAATTATGGAAATCCGATTTTTCAATTATTTTGAATTGTAACAAAATAAGTCACTGTGACTGTTATTTTCTTATCGATATTATAATGTGATAAAAAGATTCTTTTTAATTACAAACCAAAAAAGTAATTGATAATGGGGGTTTTTCATCTTCTGAATCATCACTTTAATAATACTCTTTTTTCATTTGTTATTTCCAATTAAAAGAATAGTAAGTGATGTAATTCTATAAGCAAACTTATAGTTATATATGGGTACAATAAAAGGAATTATAAATAAAAAATACTACAAGACAGCGATATTTAACAAACACCATAAAACAGTGGTATATTTCTTATAATTGGTAAACATAATTTTTCAATAATGAACCACAGATGCACATATATTCATTAATCACTGCAATAATATAAACGGTATGTTATTTTATTAAAAAACCCAAACATTTATTTATATGTTTAACTTCTTCTCACTCTAAAAAAACGATGACCGGGTGTAGTAAAGCATTTAAAGATTGAATTCCATTGGTATGCATAGAATAGGCACATTAATAATCTGTTATGTTCAAATTGTATAAAATCAAAGTTTAAAAAATAAAGTATTAAAAATTAAAATTAAGTTTTTTTGCTTACAGGATTGGTCTAATTATCTTATTATTTGCAGAAAAAAAATTAAAATTATGCAAAAGAACATGTTTATAATTTCAAAAACAAAATGACGCACCAAGCGCATTAGAATTTGACTGATGTAGTATAAGAATCGTTATTACAACAAATATTTAAGATTTGCCAAATGTAGTATACATCAAAATATCAGTCTTATTTTAGCTTAGGAATGGAATTGTAGATAAAAATTCTTATCTCGAATCTTCCAACGCAATAATATTGACAATTTGCATTGCGTTTCGGGAAATATGATTTGTTCAAACAAGTATAGGAAAACGAAAACCATGAATCATTGAAGTTTCCCAATATCAACATATCTACCTTTTATAATATATAATAAATTCAAAAAATTCAAGTAGCGTTTATGATATTATTTTGTCTTACTTAAATACCATAATACAAATTCAGAAAATTGTAGAATTGAAAGATCGTTCTGCAGTCTCGAGAGTCGCTTGCGCAGTGCATTAATTATTGGAATTAGGTCAATTTTGTGATAAGCTCTTCTGCATTGAGTTCAATTAGGAGGGATACCAGCATTCAAAGGCTTCCTTCCAATTCAATTTCAATTCTATTAAGAAAACTACTTCAAAATATATTGATTGCCATCATCATTGCAATGAAAGATATTGATACCCTAACTGTCATGTTAGTCATTGTTGTCTATTTTAATACCTAAATCTCTCATACATCACGCTAAACGAAAAAGACCATCTTATATGACTGTTGGCCGAATTACCTAATCAGTCATGGTTTTAATAAAATTGTATTGTGTTAGTGGTTGTTTAAAGTTACTATATCTTTAGTAATACAATAAGTATATCATTAGACATCGTGTTATAATTTCTGGATGCCTAACTTCTTTACGTGTTTCATTCAAAACACGGCACAATAAACTAACAAATTACACTGCAAAAAATCTCAAGACAAAACACAAAGACCGATCCTTACAATACATCACTGATCGCACCCGACATTCCTGCAAAAACTCCAAATTTTCTGGTCGTTCGCGCGACTCTGCGATCGTGGCTCCATTTCCGGATCATCGATCAGCCGGGACGGGATCACGTCGTATGACTATTCATGGGCACTCGGGTGTAAATCCTAACGATACGCAGCTACTACACCGGCAAATAGCTGTACAAACTCGACGTCAACATCTGACTAATTGATTACGAGCGTGTGCAAGAGAGACAGGGAGAGATGGAGACGTTGTTCTGAGAGAGAGGGTTTATCGATTTCGTTGCGATGAGAGAATGCATTGTTCCGCGGAATATGAAGTTATTATTATTAACTATCGCGATTATTCAGAACAATCGTGACAGAGGCTGTTTTTGACTTTGATGCTGAGGTTAGAGAACGCGATTGAAGATAGATACAGAACAGCTGCGAAGTGACCTTGGTGACCCTGTTGTGACGAGGTCTCATAATTGTGTGTCGACAATGATTTAACGGATGAGGTACGTATTTTAATGTGTCAAGAGACTTTAAATAACTTTTAGATATCTAGTATAATACAAGAGCTAACGATGTAAGATTTATGCAGCCATATACTTGATAGATTTGTTAATCAGTTGATTGGTCGGTATGTATAGAAAAGAGGGGATGAATGATCGAAGGACGACAACAAATATATCAAGTAAGACAAAAAGCGTCTTAATAACGCATAAAAATAGAATTTTACTTTTGAAATCATACTAATAATAATTTGAATACCTGTTGTCAGTCAATGGTTGAAGAAAAGTTTTCTGCCTACCCTGAATTTTGAACTAAATTTCCTCTTCGAAATTTACTTCTCTTAGATTCAAGAACTTTTTTCGACCCAGATTTTTTCATAGAAATCATTTTCATTTTAAAGGGAATTCACTAAATTTATCGTCACTTTGCTACTTTACAATAAATCATCAAAAATATAAGTTGTGAGTGAAATAACTTTCTCTTTGAATACACTCTTATTTTCACGAGCAAAGAAAAACACTTGAATTCATGGTACTGGGGTAAAGAACAAAAGCTCAAACAACTTTCCTCATTATAACTTTCAGGCAAAATAGAGATTTATTGACGCCTCTTCCTTGTAAGTGCTGACTTATTCTTTAAACTTTATTCTTCATCTAAAACTGAAAAAATTGTAACTTTTCAAATGATGTTAATATTCGAAAAATTCGAATTAGTTATTACTCTATATAGCAATGTGTTGACAAAATAAATCATGAAAAGTTATAATTCACTATAAACTCTATTTTATTTAAATTTGTATTTCAAAGGACAAAACGCATCCAAGACATCAGCGAAATATCACACTAACTAAATCTAACGAACCAGCCACATCATAAAATTAGCTACTATCAAACACGGCAATTCACAAGCATCCCTTAAAGAGCGAACCGATGAGCGGACCTTCGGAAGAAGTGTCGAGAGGTAAAGGAGACGAGTCGAGGCGTCGCGCAGTTTAGTCCATGTTGGCCGCGAGCCAAGCGGCATTGAGCACAGCCGAGTAAGAAAGAAGGATAATACAGCTTTTCCGGTGCACGCAGTTTATCCCTGCGTTATGTGCTTTTAATTGTGTTTTTTTTTCCAGCAAGATAAAATAATGGATTTTACGAAAAAAGCGGCGTGATAATCCCAAAAATGGCTGCTTATTAAATTTTTTTTTAAACTCAATTTGTCATTGTAAAGGGTACTTACCTCTACTAAATATTTACACGTGAGATTATTTTTGCATATGAGAATATAGAATTAAAAATAATAATAATAATACATGTGGCCATATATAATGTGTATGAAGTTATCAACTGTAGAGGACAAATAAAGCGAATGGAAGGTAGATTAATAAAGTTGGATTTTCTTCGATCACATTATAATTACTAAGAATATAATTCATTAGTGAAAAATTGAATATAAAAAAAGGAGTAAAATTGGATATTATTCGTTCTAAAATTAATATTAAATTTTATACTCATGTTATATGCTGACACACTGTAAAGCAAATAAGTCTTTTTAATGGAAGGCTACATTCGATATCCGATATTACTTCACAATAAAGTATCCGATTTCTGTTCGAAACGCAATAAAAAAAAACTAATCAACTTTTTATAGTTGCAGATAGAATTAATAAAAAAAAAAGAAATAATAAATTAGCTATACCTATTATAAGAAATATTATAAAATCTTATTAACTATAAGTATGAGCAAAATATATTAATTTTTATTTTTTGAAAAACTTTAATTCTCTCTAAAAATTTGATGAGGCTATTGCTATAATGCCAAGCAAATATAAAATAACAATAAAATAATCTTCAGAAAATGGCATACATAACCCAATATGTGGTTTTTATTCTAGGCTTCCTTCTATACTAAAAGGCGTCATTAATTCTTAAACTACACAAATGTTAAAGAGTAGACTTATCTAATGGAAAATACTATAAAATATTCCGCCGAAAATTAGTTCTCAAGCCCATTAATCAACCAGAAAATGAAAGTGGATTTGCAATATAATAAATATGCTACGTAATTTCCTTTGCAATTTTGTATAGTTATTCATATTACTAGAATTACCTTGTAATTCCTCCACGACGTTTTTCAACGACGTAACAAAAATAGACGAACCCACATAAGTTTTTACAATACCAGATCACCATTCAATCACATGACGACAATGCAACGTAGGACTATCTCATTAAAACTTGAAAATTCCAACGCAACAATCGAGAACTCCAATCCCCTCTTGTTCATCAATATTTTTCCAGCGGTAACCGTTACCAGGTACATAGACGACGAAAATCTACGCACACACACACACACACACACTTTCGACGTGGAAAAAACATCCCCAGACGCGGCGGGGGGTTATTGGACTGCGCGAGCTTGCGCAGAGTAGCTGTGCGGCCGGCGATAAGGTCCGCGCATGAATAATCGTTCGTTCGGGATTATCCCGAGAGCACGGCTACTTAGCCGCGGGGTGCGGCGACGCGCTCGACGAGTGTGTGCCATTCTGCCGATCGATGATCGGATCGCGGAGAAAATTTCGCAACAGGTTATACGAGGAGAGCTTATTGTTGACGGTAGGAGGATTTATACGGCTCGTTGGTTTTTGCGAAATCCCCTCGATTCGCCGGAAGAAGTCGTCGGGCTTATCGAGGTGGTGTGTTTCGAGCTTGATAGCGCGCGTTGTTGCTGTCGAGTATATGAACATGAAATTAATACTTGATGCGAATTAATATTTAATTGGGAATTTTAGGAAATATTGTAGAAGGCAAAACCGTGCACATAATCTACAAATTGATTGAGCAGAATGCATAGCTAAAATTCAACAGCCCATTAAAGTAGTGCAGATATAGCCTTAACGACATTCGCCTCGATATAATGGCATTAATGAGAAAAGCTTTCAAAAGTTCGGCCGCAATTATTTGCTATATTGATGCAGGCGAAAACGGCTTTATCCCGGCGATAAAATGAGATTAATTCCAATTCGAGTGATATACACAGACGGTCGCGCGTAATAAATGGAAAATGGAATATAATCATAAAAATTCCGGGAGCTCGTTCGTTCGTTCGTCGAGCTCTCTGTCTCTCGCGCGCGCGCGAAATATAACAATCAATAAAATTGCGCTGGTGTGTGAGTGTGCGCACTCGGACGGCGAGGCTGCTGCTGCTGCTGCTGCAGCAGCCGTGTCGATTCGCCACTGTTGGACGGCGACGCGGACGCAGAGTTCATTTGAATTTTGCACGCGGAAATTTTCGCCAGCGATTCATTGGCTAATGCCCGGGAGCTGGATTTATTTAATATGCGAAGTGTAATGCGATCGAGGTTAAAAATATATGGTTTATGCGTCGTAGCGTTTGGTACATATGTTATTATTTTATTATCTGAGGTTCGGGCAGTCTCGAGAAGCAGTTTTATATGGATGCTTCGGAAATGGTGTACATTGTCTCGTCGATATCAAGCTGGGGTTTTTCTACACAGACATGTTATTCTTGATATTACACATTTGTAATAACAAATTTGAATGATGTCTCAACCACCTCCGTTAATGATAGTCTATGATTCTACGGAAAAGAAAACTTTTGGAAAAATTACGAAAAATTTAATAGTATTGGGTATAGAAACTATAGTCATGCAGTAACAGACGAGCAAGAACTACGATTGTATTTTTAATACTTTTTACCGTCTGCTTTATAAATATTAAATGTCAGTAGCAAGAAAAATTACAAAAAAGTATAGTAAAAATTTAAAAGTTTTATATATAATTTAATCTACATAAATATAAAAATTGCATCATGAAATTTTGTAATTTTCATAAAAATATTTAATGATTTTTAACGTAAGTACTGCGCAACAGCGTCACGATTTGCTGTCTTATCGCGTATTATATGCTTGACGCAAGGCACACATAACAACTTCAACATAAAAACGTGCACGTGTCGCCAACTTCCTGCGTGTAAATTTGAATGTATATTAAGGTGATGTAAAATACTGGCATAATTTTCAAAAGAATATAACTGATGAAAATACCAATAGAATCATCCACAAAAAATTCTGATTATAGTATTTAAATATACGGAGCGCCTGACAAGCGTGTTTTTCCAAAAAAATGATGAGAATTTATTTAATGAAGTAAAAACCGTACTGTCGATACATAGGAATCTACAATTAACCTACTTTTTAAACGCGAATAACTAACGAAAGCGCTAATAGAATCACTCAAAAAAATTCCTGCATATAGGCTTTATGTGTAGGGAGCGCTTGACAGAATTTTTTTTTCGACTAGACGCTTGAATGTTGATTTAAAAAATATTGAAATTCACGGTTTCACATGGCCTTAATCCAAAGATATAAATTCTCAACTTAGCTTTACCAATCATCAGGTGACAAAAGAGTCAGCTACCACGGAATATAACCTGCAAGCGGTCAAATTAGATATGGGTTACTGCATTGATAGGAAGACTCATTTTAAGTTAATGCACGGTTCATTTGCCAACTAATTTTTCATGATATTTTACTCAAATGAATATTTCTTAATAGTTAAGAAACGTTAACGAACCATTCTTTGATTTACATTCCCAATCATTAACAGTTAAGCCGACGACGTTGGGGCTAATGATTTTTTCTACCAGTGTATATAAGGTGTACAAGGTTAGGTTAACAATTATACCGAGTAGAAAGTTTAAGAGCGTATACGTGCGAATTATCATCAACCTATACAAACGGTTATATGATTAATTATACAAGATTCCATTCAGATAATAATTTATACATAAAAATGTAAATTAACAATTACAAAGCAGTACAGAAATCAAATTAGTTTATAAAATCTCTAAAAATCACAGTCTCTTGCGAAATTACTGAACTACGCGTTGTGAAAATTCAATATCTATTAATAATTTTTTCCAAACTTATCCTTCCCGCTTATTTAACGAGTAAACAAACTTGAAATGTCTATTTTTCTACAGTTCACGATTATTCTCCAAACATAATTCTTCGCTATTCAATCCGCAGAGCTTCACCCAACACAGAAACAGATACACCAGCACTGCTAATCAACCATCAAGCCTTCAGCGTTCGATCGGCACCACATCCATTGTATCGCCGAGCATCGACACGTATACCAATCATACCCGTATTCCCCCTCCCCCATCTCTCTCATCTCGCGTCAGGCATGTTCCTCGTTCCGCATTGAAAAGAAAGAGAGCCTGAACGTCATCGATCCTCACTAGAGCTGGCGTCGTCCGGGAATTATGCGACTACGCGCAACGGTTAATGTCCGCCATTTCGGGACGGCTCTAAATTATACTCGTTGCCGGCGTCGCTGGATTTACCGTCGAAATGGGATACGCTTGCGAGAGCGAGAGAGATGTATAACGAGGTATCGGATGTCGAGAAGAGGACCGCAGGATTCCGGAGTTCCAATTATCTGGTAGCATTTAAAGAGAGCGCGTATCTCTTGAAATTCTTTGACGCGAGGTGCGATTGTCTTTGTGTCTCGGCGGCTCCGGTGTTTCATTTTCCAAAAGTAAGCGTCGTTCCGCGAATTCTCAATTTCGTGCAATATCGCACGGAATGCTAGATGAGAGCTTTGTGTTCGATGATGCTCGGACGCAATGGTGACTTGAAGCTCTAAGTGGGTCATTATTTCCGCGTCTTCTGCCGACTGTGAAAATCCCCGTTCTCAATTTCACCGCGCTCCCATTTACAACGATCAATTCCATACTTGGCCTTTGTCGCAAGTTTACAATGCATTCTGGAATAGTAATCTTTAAAGAAGTTACCCGAATTTATGCACGAAATAACCCAAATTCAGCGGCATGGTGAGAATGACTGACGCACTGTATGAGGGAGACGTTTCAAGTCCTGCTAATATTTTTATCCGTTTCCTCGGTTCTCTCTTTCCCCCCCCCCCCCCCTCTCTCTCTCTCTCTCTCGCTGTTCTCTCTCTCTCTGTTTCTCTAACGCATTTGCAAGTTTTATTCGTGCATGCAATCCATTTTTCCCTCTCTTTGTTAAAAGAAAATTAAATCAGTTCGAGTTATGCTTTTCCGCGGGCGAAATGTTCGTGTTCCTCTTTCGTGCAGACATTTTGTTCGCAATTCCTATCTTTATTTTTATAAGCGAGTATCTGCATTTCAGGTTTTGTCATAAATATAATTTCATAAT
>JAPYZP010002931.1:0-21411 GCA_030522985.1 Torymus sinensis
TCTCTCTCTCTCTCTCTCTCTCTCTCTCTCTCTGCGCACCCAAAGCTCCCGCACCAAAAGCATTGACCGCCACTCATCATCCCCACACATTCGATTCAAGCCCGCACCCTCTTCAATATCTACATCGATCAAAAATCCGCCCAGTCACCCCAGTGCCAACAAAAGAATCGTCTCGAGTTCTGCCTGCGAATCAAACACACCCCACATGCACGCACGCCACACACACACACACACACACACACACACACACACACACACACACACACACACACACACACACACACACACACACACACACACACACACACACACACACATACACACACTCATCATATACAAATCAAGAATATATAATAACGCAGCTCGTCGCGCGTGGACGACCTATTCCAGCAGGGTGCGTACACTCTGATCGAATTAGCGATAGCGACGGAAAATTGGCGAGATTGTCCGCGCGTATATGTGTGTATAATGTATATAACGAGGAAGCGTGCGCACGTACGCGTGCGTGTATAAATCTTAATAGAGCGGCGGGCGCAGCGTAATTGGACGCCGTCTCTTTTATTCTGTAGGTATATTAATAAGTAAGGAGGGTGAGAGGGAGAAAGCAAGAGAGACAGTGCAGAATACTTGGGGGCGAGGGACAAAGGATGAAATGTAATTAAGACGGGTGAGATGTGATATGCCGGGTGTGTTTTGATAGGCTAGCAGATATGACTTTTTATGAGGATGTATGAGTGTTTGCGTGGATGCACGTGATATAAAGAGAAAGAGAGAGAGTTCGCCGAGAAGTTCGCTAGTAGTGGTCAACATATCTTCTCGTGGTGGTAAAACTAATAAAACTATTTCTTTTTACAAATGGAACATTGAATTTTATTAAAAATGCCAAACAATATGAATAAAATAACGAACTACTGTCTCGCGCTCTGTTTAAAACTCCTTTGGCGTCTCACTCGGTTGCGACCTCTACTTCTTAAAAGACCGGCGGATGGGAGCCAAACAGAAACGTTGCATGAGGTAACAGCGTCGATTGGGGTGCCCATCTTCGTACGACGATCGACGTTCATGAAATTTTGTTTTCAAAAATATATAAAATGCATGAAATATATCATATTTTACAGAGTATTTTTTGCACCGTGTATTTCGAATCCATAGTATATTATGAACTATAGTACTACTGTACGACTGATCGTATTATTCTTGGTCTGTCTAATATATATATATATATGCAACTATCTATACATTCTTACAGTTAATAATCGGCATTAAGTTATATGTGTTTGATCCCATGCATCCCTATTCCACGTTGTTTTATAATATTAATACAGGAATATTAACATCATTCATGTTTTTTATTATAAAATGAAAGTACAAAAATTCGAAAAGGATGATTCTACATATTTTCCTACAAAAATACCGTTTTTCAATTAATAAAATAAGAGTATATACAGCATAATGCATAAGTACATTCGCTTCTTCGAATAAAATAATTTCAATCGTTCGAACATTTTTCTCAAAAACAAATAAAAAAAAAAAACCATACAACTTATCTCTTCTCCGATTCATCATCCAAATTCATGCGATTCACGCCTACTCCTTTTATATATTCCTCACGCGACCTCGTCACGCGATTAAAATATTTAACGACACATTATCTGCCGCGCAACTCCGCGCGGGGCACTCGTAAATTTAATTACAGACGCGCATATAATACGACCTCGCGCGCCCCTTTCGCGAGAAAAACATTGTTCGTCGAGACGCGCACACGAGATAATTAAAAAGACTGTGCGTGCATCCGCGACTTATAAGTATAAACTCCCCCCCGTCGCGCCGAGTCGTCGCGGGTAACGAGGCGAGCATCGCTCCTATATATAAGTGCAACGTGTATATATATATAGGTACACACACACACACACACACACACACACACACACACACACACACACACACACACACACACACACACACACACACACCCACACACATATATATACACGGCTCGTCTCCCTCCCCACGAGAATAAAGAGGATACACGGCTCGTCTCCCTCCCCACGAGAATAAAGAGGAGGAGAGAGACACAGAGAGAGAAATGCCGTAATGCACGAGCGCGCGCACCTCATCCTTTTTACGATTCGACGAGCGGCTGCGCGCGCTTGGTGCGGGAAAGGGAGTCGCGCGACTGGAGAGATACACGTCGAGGAAAAGTATAAAAGACATCCGCCGACGCGCCACGCGCGGAGGAAGAATTCCTCGCGCAATCTCATAATATTCCGGGGGCGCGCAGTAAAGTGCGATCTTTCCCCCCATCCCCTATCCTCCTCCGGTCTGCCTCCCCGAAATCCCCGGAGATTTTAGCGAAATAAAAGTCAGAACCGCGAAGGAGAAAGAGAGAGGACGAGAACAGCTCTCGGAGACGATTCATTCAAAAGAGCCCAGCCGCCTTCCTTTTTTCCCCCTTTTCCTTCTTCTCTCGGCTATATCTATGTGCATGTACATGTACGTGTGTGTGTGCCTGTGTGTGCTCCCGTCGATTTTCCCTCCTCCGAGCTTTTCATTGCTCTTGGCCGCGCGTGTATTTTTCTCTCTCTCGCAGCGAGCGAGGTCGTGAATATCGATTCGCAAGAGAGAGGAGGAAGTGGAGGAGAGTGAGAGAGGTACATAGGTGTATATATAGTAGTCGACGGAGCGAGCAATCTCCGTAATTATTCCGTGTGATTCGGTGAGGATCGCCGCTTAAGCTGTCAAACGTCGCTGCGAGAAGATTTAGAGGAGCTGTATATATACGTGGGGCTAAGAAGATGTAGATAGGTATAATATGTGCGCATATGGTGTACGACGAGATGACGGCTGTTATCGGGTCGCTTTTTATGATGGCGTGTGTCCCTGTCCTCGCGTACATGCTGACAAGTAGATTATGAGGTAGCTGTGGAATGAGATTATGTTAGATTTTCGGTCGCTGGTATACGTGAATAATTATGTTTTAGGTATAAGTAGTCAGTAAAAACTTTACTGATCATTGTTCTGTGTAACCTTTTCACTGGTACGAATAAACATTAATTGATAGATTCGTACATAACTAATTGCATATACAATATAGTTCTGAATCAAATTCATAATTTGGTGATGCGGTACGTATAAATCTGTACTTATATTTCCTTCATTCGAATCGACCGATGCTTTTCGCATCTACAATAATCACACCGAAAGCTCAAAAATCCCAAAAGACCGCGCAGTGAGATCGACCAACGAAAAAAATCGCATCCATACGGCCAGCCGCGGTGCACTCGGCGAATCTCTTCCTCTTTATCGCGACGGGGTCGGGTGAAAAAAAATATTTTCATCCCCGTGCGCTTGCCTGTGGACTCTAGAGTGTATATAAACCTATTCACACGCACGCACATATACACACATACACGTACACAAACGAAAATTCCCGCACGTCTGACGGCAGCAACGCTCCCGCGTGTGTCCGAGAGGAGATGCAAATAGAGCGCGCGATTGCGAGAAAAAGCTCGCGAGCGAAGAGAAAAAGGGAGGGAGGGGTGAGAGAACGGAAGCTAAAGCAGAACAGAGGGAGGGAGAAGAGAGAGCAGGCAGCAGATTGGACGTCGCGCGCCGGCATGGCTGCTGCGCGCCGAGATAAAAAGTAAACGAGGAACAAAGGTCCCCGCGCCAGAGAGAGAGAGAGAGAGAGAGAGAGAGAGAGAGAACGGCGAGGAGGGGAGGGCGTGTGCTCGAGAAATATAGGGGAGAGCTGGCTGGCTGCTACCGCCACCGCCGCCAGACGTGCCGGGAATAATGCAGCCGGAATAACGCGGTCGCGCGCCGTGAGCGAAGGAGGGTGGATGGGAGGGAGGGAGAGGCCGCGGCACTGAGGGAAAATCGAGGAAAATTAATTAATGGAGCCTACACAGGTAATTAAGTTTTCAAAACGTCTGCCTTAATTTATACTCGATCCTCGACTACTCTCTCTCTCGCTCTCTCTCTCTCTCTCTCTCTCTCTCTCTAGATTTTGTATATATATATTTCGACGCCGACGTTTTCATTTCCGTCCTTTGCCGCATGCGCACACCTTTTTGCGCGCGCCTCGCAGGCCGACACTTTCGAGTGGTTCTCTGCGCTGGTGCGTGAAACGAAGAGATTTTTTAATTTTTTTTTTTTTTTGTC
The DNA here is from genome assembly GCA_030522985.1 of Torymus sinensis. Taxonomy (NCBI): domain Eukaryota; kingdom Metazoa; phylum Arthropoda; class Insecta; order Hymenoptera; family Torymidae; genus Torymus; species Torymus sinensis. Next base: position 4,165 of record JAPYZP010002931.1, read on the forward strand.
CGGCACGTTTCGGTTAACGGTGTCCAACTTTATATAACGATGTGTCGAGTGCAGGGACTTTTCGCTATGTTTAGGTTTCATTTGTTTTTCAAAACCTATACGTGGTGTATGGCAAAATAAGTCGGTGCACGAGCTTATTTGGTTAAATTTTTGGGAGTTTCTGTCGTTTCGAAATCTCGTTGAGCGTTTTAGGAAAATGTTTGAGTCTGTAGTTCTGATGTTCCATAAGTTTTTCTAAACTTTAAAAAAAAAAATTATTTATCTTAACTATTTTTAAACTGAAATTTTCTTACGGAAAGAAGAATTTCATAATATCGTTAAATCAATAAATTCATTAAAACAGTTATCCTTAATTGTATTCATTAACGAGTATTGTATTAAATAACTTTTAAATTAAATAAATTTTTGGATAATTTTATTTGTATTTTATAACATGAAAAAAAAATAAAAATATAATATTCGTTTGACTACAAAGTGATAGTAACAATTTATTTCCCTGTGCGTCTGATATAACTATATATACTCCTGCATAAGTAGAAATACCTACGTTCGGTCAGACGGGGGCCTTCTGTCCATATGCATCCATTCCAGAAGTTTTTCAATATCATTCTAATTAATTGAGACTACTTATGAACCAATGTAATCATTACTTCATAATATTATTTATCAATTCGGCTCCCTATACGCAGTCAAACTATTTCCCACTTCGCTCATCAGAGACACATTATGCAAGCTGACGCAGAACCGGCACAACGGCATTAAAAAAACTTATTTCCTTAAAAAAATAAACGCAATTATATGTCGATACTATATCGAATGAAACTCTTCTTCACCGCGTAAACACTATATTATTCCACTTGTATCCCCTTTTTGGTTATTATTGGCCAACGCTGATCCGATGAAAAAGGGGAACAGAAGCGATCTCTATGTAATAAGTGTCCGCGCGTAAACTGCTCAAACGGCTGTTCCTGCGGGGGCGCGCCTCTCGAGCAAATGCACACTTTATCTCTCTCTCTATAATATACGCGCACCCGTACCTATTACATCCAACACACACACACACCCACATACACACACACACACACACACACACACACACACACACACACTCGCACACACATAAACTTGCGCACACACATCCACAGGCTGTTCGTGCTTTATAACGACAAGTGGCGTATTTGCATACATCGATAGGCGCTAGTAATGGCCGCAGATTACCATTATAAAGAGCAATAACGTTTCGCGCATGGAACGCCAAAGCGCGAGCTCGTATAGGTGTCTGAATTGTATGTGTGTGTAAAATATATGCATATATATGTGTGTGTATATATGCTGCAAGCGTGCAGCCCCTCTCCCGTCTCCTTGCTATCTCTCCCATGGCGCGCATTAGTGCGAGTCGTACCCACGCATATAGGTGCGTATAGCTTCGCGTGTACGTTTACACACACACAATGGGAGCGTACGCGCACGAGTTATAGCAATTTGCCAATAATTGTTGCAGTTATGTTAATTCTCAATCAGCGTCACACTCGACTCCTCCCCCCTCTCTCTCTCTCTCTACCTCCCCTCATGCTAATTCGTGTAAAGAGAGAGAGAGGGAGAGAGAGAGAAAGAAAAGAAAGTAACAGCTATAGAGCGTGCCATCGTTGTACATTCGGTATCAAAGTGTGCAATACGTGAATTTTGCGTTGGCATCGATAAATGTTGGCTCATAAAGACACGTGTGTTTTACTAACTTATGAGGTTTGTAGCACTTACTATAATAAACATGAAAAAAGAAAACATTCAAAAAATAAGAGATAGGGTAACTTCACCAGTGGTGGAACAGACACTAGTGAATAAACATTATTTAATCAAAATCGTTGATAAAATATATTTATAATGTTTCTGGCCTTATGAACCACCTTCCCCCGATTTCAAACTTTGAAAATAGTATTTTTTTCAAGGTTTAATATCATAAAAGCATTTTATTTAAGCCATTAAAAATATCACGTGATCCGATCATTCACTGGACTTAAACGTTCATTTACTGGTGAAGCCAGCCTATATTAAATAATATCTACCGTAACATATTTAAAAATCAAAAAAACGAAAAATTCAAAATCGTTTTTTGGTTATTAAACAAAAGAAAAACGATAAAATGAAAAAATAGGTTAAGGGGATGTGGTTACCGACATAATTTTAGAATGTCTATCTTTTGCAAATAATAATAGAATTACTAAAAAAAAATTGAGTATAGTATTTACATATACGGAGCGCTTGACGTTCGTCTTTTTCCAAAAAAATCATGACAATTTATTTAATTAAATAAGAACCGTGTCGGTAAGTAGGTCCCTGCAATTGACCTACTTTTAAAAAGTGGATAGCTAACGTAAATGTTAATAGAATCACTCAAACAATTTTCTGAATATAGTGTTTACGTGTACGGAGCGCTTGACGTTCGTCTTTATCCAAATAAAGGTTTAAATGTTGATTTAAAAAATATTGAAATTCACGGTATTACATAAGAGATAAGCTTTACCCGATGAAAATCAAGAGCCACGGTGGCTCAGCGGCAGCGCGTCGGACTTGTACCATAAAGGTCCCGGGTTCGATTCCCGCTCCCGTGAAAAAAAACACGAATTTTTCATGTGCTTACTTTCACCGTGGTCTCGGTGAAGTAGTTGGGGTGGTGGTATTCAACTATCTATAAGGCTTCGCTAACAAAAATTCACTCTCTTGGAGTATAAACACGTTCATGATATGGCATATCGGCGTCTCAGTTGAGAGAACCACGGCCACTAAGAAATACTACTACTACTACTTACTACTACCGATGAAAATCGGTCAATTTGTTCAAAAGTTATAGCTGGTACACACACACACTCACACACACACAACACACACACACGCACACACATACAGACACGAAAATTTGTTTGCTCAAAAAACGACGGATTTCTGTGCTAAAAGTCTTAAAACATGTTTTTAAACGTTTTTTGTTTGAAAATTTTTTTTCACCATTACAAATAAGCTTCCTCTTTGAGGAAGCAAAATAAGTACCGTAATAAGGTTTTAAGTGGAAATACTTATATGTTACAGTGTAGTACTATATCTTTTAAGAGTATATATTTCATAATTTTCTAATCGACCTCGTGCAACCGTCGTTGTAATGATGAGTCATGTGACTGTTCAAAAAAGCACGCGCGAATTTTTATTGGTTATAGGTAGCAGTATAGCTTAGCGCGACGCTGATCAGCTGATTGTCTCGCCGGGCAAGAACGCGTGCATTGTTGTGACAGCCGGCAGGGACGTAAGTACCCAGCGCGCGAGTTCCGGGATCCGGTCTGTTTCTTTCCAGCTTGTAGATTACAATTTGGAACTCTTCCTGTATATTGACATTATTGACACATCGCTTGCACCCAACATCAAATCGAATTTTCTATCTGTATTGATATAGGTTATATAGAAGCCTGGATTATGTGATTTACTATGGGAATGTCAATTTTGACCTTTTCCTCTGTTATAGCAGTGGTATCTCGAGGTGAATTGTTTACAGTTTAATAAGTATAGGTATAAGATATGTAGATGGATTGAGCCTTGACGATGATTCGCTGATTGATTACAGTTTTGTCTATTCTTGATACTAAAACGTTTAGGCATAGGTAGTAGTGGTAATATTTTTAGTATAAAAAAATCCATTTGTTATAGGTTTTTTTTTAACGATCACCCTTTGGAAATTTCAAAGTTTTTTATATTATTAGTTTAAAAAAGTATCTGAGATTATCAATAGTATATGTAGCAGAATTGTGAGACCCCTTCATATAGAACAACTTTTAAGAGTAAATTAAATATAATGTATTTCAATAATCTAATTAAATACAATAATAACTATATCTAATAATAACATCCTAATAATAAAATAAAAATATATAAATGTATAAAAGAACACGTAACTTCTAATATACTAACTTTTCAATTAGGATCATCTGTATAATAGAAGCTTTTGCATGATACACATTTTTATAGTATATAACTATTGAATTATAATTAATTTTTAAGAATGTTCTCAATGTATATTTAAAATGTATTTGAAACTTGCAGATGATTTATTAGTCTAATTTATCTCAAGTTTTATATAAACAAAAGTATAATGTTTGTTATGATAATAAATAGTTAAATTAAAATGAATCCTTTGTAAAATAAGAAATATTATTGTCTATTAGTAACTTTATAAATGTTTCTATAATATGACATGTGCAATCTTTATTATAATGAACATTTCTGAGAGAATAACCGTACAACACATTTTATATTTGAGTTAAAACTTTTCTAAAATTTAAAAATAAGGTAATGTTTATAGTATTAAAAATTTTCAAAGCTATCTTAATTTGATAAATAATTTTCATTTTATTAAATTACTAGATATTTCCTTATGTATTATTTAAGCATCACTTACAAAATTATAAATTATCAAGATAAATAGTTTTTTTTAACTTTATTAAAAACTTGTTTTTTGTAACTAAAAATATGTTTCTTGCAGACCACTAACTATAGATATTTACTATTTATAGAATGTGAATGTATATAACAATCAAATAGTGAATTCTACCCTTGATGGATCATTCCTACAGGATATTAAAAATATGGATACTAAAAGACAAAAGTTGGGAACTATAATTGATGACACAAGATATACAAATAATATTCATGGAACAATTATTTTAAATGAAGACTGCTTAATCAACATTTTTAAATTTCTACCAATTACCGATAGAGTGAGAGTTGAAAGAGGTAAAACACATAAACAAAAAGTGAATGTCCACTTTAATAATGAAATAATAAATAATAATATAACTATGTATAATCTATTTCAGTGTGTAAACAATGGAACAGAGCGGCCAATGTAGCTTGGAAAAATTTTAGAGAGCTAAAGTTTTGTCAAGATAGCTGGGGTAAAATTAACAATGGTAAAATTAATAATGTTATTCTGAAAAAATTACTACGTCGTTGTGGCAGGTTCTTAACACATATTAGGGCACAAGAATCGAGTATCGTAAAAGATTTAACACTTTTACCATCAAAATATTTACCTAATTTAAAATATTTAAACTTGGACCAGTTCAAAGTATCAGTGCCCCTATTGCAGGGGCTGGCAATATATTGCAAGAATATTCAAAACCTTACTATACGTTCACCCACCAAAAAATGTAATGATGACATTTTTGGATCGCTATTTCTTTCATTGAAAAATTTAAGATGCATTCGAATCGAATCAGAAATACTAAAGAATAAACATATAAATAGTTTAGGTTTACAATATTTAAATGCTGAATGTATTGAAGAAATAGCTTTATGTGGCTGGTATTACTTAAATTTGTATGAAATATGTTACGTACGTATAACATTGAATCATTATTATTTATATGTAATATTTTTTATGTGTATAATATTTATTAAACTATTTGTATTAGATTCTCAAGAACTTTAAAAAACTTCATACTCTAATTTTACGGGATATTCCCATCCAAGTCATTGATGGAGAAAGCCTGATCAATACTTTAAATGTATTAAAGAACCTAAAAGACTTGGATTTATCAGGCAATCACGTGTTATTAAATGATAGGTTTTTTATAAAATTGAAAGATATAGGAAAAAGTTTAATAAGCTTAAGTCTTGGGGGTGAGTAACTTCAACTACTTATCATATTTCTATCTATACTGTTAAATAATAAAGTAAATAAATAATATTCATTTCATATTTATTTCTGTACAGGGTGTCTATCAAAAAGATTAATAACAGACGACAGTCTTAAATCTATAGCTTGTCTACCCCATCTACAAGAATTAACTATAACTTACTTATCATCGCAGGTTTCAGTGAAAATGCTATACGGCATGAATAATTTGAAAAGGCTATATCTTTGTTTTGGCGAGGTATACGATAGCGAAGCGCTCGGATTAATAAGTGCTTTAGAGAAAATTGAATATCTCGATCTGACAAAATGCAATATTACTAAGGGTTTTGTTAAATGTGCACCGAAAATAACGCAAACTCGTGCCGTTGTCTTAACCATTGTATTACAGGGAACTCTAGTGAGGGTGAATGATTTACCGACCACCTCACCTAAACTAAAATTTATTCTTTAAAGTTTTCAACAGATATTTAGTATGCATGGCTTGTAAAAAAATGTTATTTTTTTTAATCGTATTATTTCTAGAATTTCAGTTTATTTTTGAAAATTTAAAACGAAGATCTTATTAATATTAAAAGTATATCTATTCACTATTATACCCGAAAATCAGTATTGAATAATTATAAGAACTTGTGTCTTTAGGTTTGTTTTCTAATATATATGATCGCAGTATTTTGATAACATCTATTTATGTATAATAGAGTTATCATAAATCATTTTACAATAATTAATACTTACGTAAAAATGTAATGGTTACTGAACTTATTAAAAACTAGAACATCGTATAATTTGCATTTTCTTACAATTTTTCTACTAGTAAGTACCTATATCTTTTAATTGTCCATAGTTATATTTCGACTGTTTTCAAGATCGGCAAATAGCTTTGGAATCTCCCTTACGTCTAATTTCATTAAAATTGACAAAAATTACGTTGCAGAAAAAGAAATTTAACGTTGCGTAAGTGTGCCCACATGCGGCGTTTTTTTAACTGAAGGGCTACTTACCTTATTTAATTATTTTAATGAATCTGTCACGCCAATTAAGTCGCCGTATAATTAAGGTATTTACAACCATATCGTAAAGTATCTTACGAACCGCCTCGCGCATATCGGCATATATCGGCAAAATTTATGCATAAATACAAATAGTAAACATACTATTAATTTTTTTTAAAGGAAAATTTACATCAACCACAAATTTATATACATATTTATACTTTATATTTCTCAAAGGAATGATACAACATTTAAAATTATTTTTTGTGAATTGCCAATGTATGATTCATGAATTAACTTACGATTACAGCTTCTTCCCACCTTCAGATTACGGATTTGATTAAAACTTCAGGATATTATATTCTTTAGCCAAAAAAATGCTAACCCCTGTTTTAGGATTTGGTCCTGTAAATGAGGAATTGAAAATAATAGAACATCGCGATAATAATAACACTGTTTCGTTAAAAAATACCCGCAGGTAATAGAGGTATGTAATTTGCCCTCAGTTTCCTCTCGTGTCACATTTATACTTTAAACTAATATTCTAATAAGAAGATTTTACATTTGATCATACATTATTTTTGTAAGGAATAATTTTTCTTTTAATAATTCATTTATACCGATAAAGAAACATGTGGATAATATGTGATTCTACGTATTTCTAATCCGCAAAATTTTTATAAAATATGTTTAGCTACGATTATTACTACTTTCATAAAAGGTCCAACGAAGAGCCTTACACCATAAGCTAAGAAATAGGTATTTCCCAAATTACTCCCGCAGTGCCACTTGCCAAATTCACATTTTCACTTGCAATATATACGCGACTTTACTTCTCCACCCCGATCATTTCTCTACCATCGATTCGTGGATTATTCTCGATGAATACCGCCAGCAGCGATCCCTCGCCATCACCCTTGCATCTATTTATTTTCGTGTCGCTCTTGTGCTCGTACGAATCTCGTTAGCGGTGAAAATAATTAAAGTTGGAGCGCCCTCGAGGCCCGCGAGTGCGTGAAAATCGGCGCGGCGGGTGAGAGAGAGAGGGGGGGAGGGTGAAAAAGTCGTTCAAATTTCACTGCGGATGCGCGCGCATATTGAATTGCGCTCCGCTTATTTTTTATTCCTGCAGACGCGCAGGGATACTGATTCCGGCGTTTCCTTCATAAAAGCTCGCCACGGAATCATTTCGCTTTTACATAGCGCATGCACGTGATCAAGGGCAAAACATCTACATCGCCATCGCGCAAATTTAATGTAAGTTTTGAGTATATGAGTAAATCTACAAAACTTTCACACTTTTTGTGTCACAAAAATGGCAAAAATTTTTTTAGGAGCACACCTTTCGGACACGTTTTTTCTCAATCTCTGTAACTTATATTATACGAGAAAACAGTTAAACAAGCGAAAACAGGTTTGTGACACCGTTTTAGGAAAAAATCCACTTTTCTTATCAGAATTTAACATGGGAAAAATGGACGAAAAGCAGTCTGCCATGATTAATCAATAGCAAGCTATTGAAGTGGCCAACAAATATTTCACAAAAAAGCGATTAAAGTAGAAGAAAGGAGCTTCGATTTAAACTAAAGATCGTTAAAATTGGTCAATTTTGCGCAAAGTTACGTGCAATAAAAATCAAAATTCTAAGAATTACGTGGATTCGGGAAAAATCGCTCATTTTTGGTAATTTTTCGCGATTTTCAAATGCGTGTAACTTTGCACGGAACCGACCAATTATAACGATCTATAGTTTAAATTAAAGATGCTTTTTTCTAGTTTAATCGCTTTCTTGTGGAATATTTGTTTGCACTTTTAAAAGCTTGCTATTGTTTAATAATCAGTGACTACTTTTCGTCCATTTTTTTCATGTTTAATTATCATAAGAAAAATGGATTTTTTCCTAAAACGGTGTCACAAAGATGTGCTCCTAAAAAAAATTTTTGCCAATTTTGTGACACGAAAAGGGTTGACAGGTTTGTAGATTTACTCATATATGATCGACCAAGTGTGTCTAGATTAGTTATAAGCTACGAGTTTTCCGTCAATGAAAATTTCGTTATAGGTACACCAAGTAGAAAGTTAAAGAAATTTATATCATCCAAATCCATGGAATAACACTCCGATATATAATACTCGTGCGCTGCAGCGACCCTTGCGATGATACACTGTCTTCGCGGCAAGGACGGAGTAATGACGCCAAAGGGAGAAATCGCCCCGCTTCGGCATTCGTGTCACGTGGTTCCGCCGCCGCTTAATTTGCGCCCCTGGTACTCCTATGTATATATACGTACACCACCTTAGCAGCGCGGCGCGCAAGCGAGCGATTAAAGCTGATTGCTTGAAGGGAGAGCTTCACTTATTAGCGGCCGGCGTTCCGGGGATGACCCTCATCTGCCGATGGAGACGTCGAGGACGCGCTGAGTTCGGGTTCGTGTTCAATGCCCATACAACGCGTAGTTTATTTTATAGAACGATATTTGTCTTCCGTCTCTTTAGAACTCTTTAAAATATGTATTATCGATGAGGATCAACGATCGAGCGGTATTTGATCTTGCAAGAAAGATTTCCAAATTTCATTTGAAAATTTCTATAGTGTGGAAATCTACACAGCGCATAATATGTCGCTATTATCAGCACAGTAATTATTCACAAAACTTATACTTTAATGGTACAGTCAGATTCACATAACATTAAGTTATCAATTACAAGAGAGAAGATTCGATTCGAGGCATTACATTACAGTATATCCGATTACAGTTCTGAATACCTCAACTCTGTTAAAAAACTCTTCTCGTCACATAATTACATCTACTCAATAAAACATTATCATACACGAAGAGCATATACATATATTTCCTCAAACTGATAAGTTGTCCGTCACCGAACGAGCAGCGAGCCGAAGAGCAATAAAGCTTTCTCTCTTCTCTCCCGTGGGGCTCAGAGCCAGCTTATCGGTAAGAATCAAGAAGCAAGAGTTTTACGACCGAGCCGTGCGTCGGATAAGTTCCGGTGTGATAATATATATAAGCTGCGCGCGAGTCTTGTATCTCTTTCGTCCGGTTGGCTTCCCTTATTTTCTCCCGAAGATCTGCCTGTTATATATTTGCATCTTCGATCCTTGATCTTTACAATTATTATTCCTGCACTAATTGTCTTTACTATAACGAAAATGCTTGTATGGGGTGTACCGCATTAATTAACCTTTAGATTACCAGGATTTCAGGGGGCATATCGCCCTTAGAAAACTGGTATAAAAGGTATCTTATATCATTGATTGATCAGAGGGTGAACCAATATATTGGCTTTCCGGTACTCTAAAGGTTAAATATCACGGGAAAAAAGTAAGAGCAGGGAATTAATCCTAAAATTCATCTGCATCGATTACACTCGCGTAATTTACAAAAAAAAATTTAATTCATAAATCTTATCCATTATGCAGTGTTTATAACCTTTCGCTTGAGAAATCAGCTTTCCCAAGAAAATGCCGCAGACATAGTACACCGACGTAAATTATACGAAGGCTCGGTTATCGACTTGTTGACTATATGCTACCGCCACTTGGACTAAGTATCTTGCAAGCTGCACTTAATTAACCTGAGCTGCAGTGATTTCGATGCTCAGGCACGATAAGTTCAGGATTTTCTTTTTATCAAACTCACATAATATAGGCCTTGTATTCTTGGTTTCGATTATTCTCTATACTCCCTAAATTTGAATCAAATGACATTCACTGATTCAAATTTAGACACAATATTTCCCCAGCGACTATCATACGAAATGTTCTATAGACTCTTTGTACAATTGTAATTACTTGCGGTAAATCTCGAAGCCGCCAGATCGCGTGATAGCTTATACGCCATTTGAAAAAAATAGTTCACCCCGACGTCATTGCATTAGAAAGTAAGGCGAGGGGGCTATGTATAGGATTGGTAACTTGAGTTAGAATTATGAGGACGCCGAGACTGGCCGATTGAAACATCGACTTTTCCCCGCAATCCGGAGGTATAGACACACGTCACATGCCCGTTTAATCCGCATATTAACTCTGAAACGACTCCCCGACTCTTACCTTTTCTCTGCGCATACCTACCTTGCCCCCCTCTTCGATTTCATATCGAGCCGCGAATCATACACCGCCTCAAGACCTCACACATACATATTCGCATTATTTGACACTCCTATTATATTACATCACATCACACAAACCCGCCATCCGCCCGATTAAACCGATACATCCTAGCTCTCTACTCGAAAATCGCCACTGGCAGCGACAACCTCATCGACCAATAAGTATATAGGATATATCCCCTCCTCTACCTACGCACTATAAGCAAGGGAAAATTTTTCACGCCTCCCCTCCGGCACTTTGGTATTCCTTCTCCTTCGCCGCGAGCAATCATCCGTGGCACACGAAGGAGAGAGCAGAGTGATTTGTCATTCCGGCGGGGACGCCTCTAACTATATATAGGGGTAAGAGAGAGACAGAGAGAGAGAGAGAAGGAGAAAAGACAATTCCGCGCCCTCGACACTCTGTGTGCCGCGGCTGTCCCGCGGGAGCGCGCGCTCGGATCCTCCTCCCACGAGGATACGCCACCCTCGAGTCGGTCTCGCGGAAATCTGTTATGCCGCGTCGCGTGTCTTTCGCTCCCCTTACAATTCACGCCCGCCCGTCCGTCCGTCATCTCCGCGAGCCGAGTGCGATCTCTTTGCGGCTGCGTATATGAGTATAAGTTCAATGCGCGATGCATCATACCATGTAATCGATCGTCTAAGTGTCTGCGGTTATCGCGCAGCGATGTCGCTATAATATATGAGGAAATCCACAATTTGTCCACACTTAGAGGATTCAAAAAATTAAACAAACAAAATTTGAAGGCACACCTTCGCGACAGTTTTTTCTCATTTTGAGGGTCATAAAATATGAAAAATCTCGTGAACATTAGAAAACGGTCTTGTGACACCGTTTTCACCAAACATCCATTTTTCTTATGGGAATTTAACATGGGAAAAGTGGACGAAAAGTACTCACTGATGATTAACCAATAGCAAGATTTTAAAAGTACCAACAAATATTACACAAGAAAGTGATTAAAGTAGCTAAGTAGAGCTTTAATTTAAGCTAAAGATCATTGAAATCGGTCGGTTCTGTGAAAAGTTACATGCATTTGAAAATCACAAAAAATGACCAAAAATAATAAAAATCTTAAGATTTACGTAAATTTGCAAAAAATCAATTATTGCATTAGAAAGTAAGGCGAGGGGACTATGCAAGTATTATATTTCTGATGATAAATTCAATCATTTGCTGCGTAATGTCAATGCACTACGAAACTGTTGCAACAAATTCCATATAGCCGTCGACATATCAAATGGATTATTCACAACGAGATACTTGCTGCGCAAACTATAAGAATTATTTGTACGCGATGCGTAGACCTCACTTTCCTTCTATAAGCATATATATAATTTTGTAATGGTTACCGTTAAACAATTCCACAGGGTATAGGTATACAGTAAGTGACGATGATTCCTCTATAATTCACGCGCACACGAATCGATCTCAGAATTAATATTCTTAGATAGTCTCCTTCGTTCTCCCAGTCGCGATTGATGCGTTCTTCCCTGCATCGCATGCACGGCCGCACACTTATCATTCCGAACAGCGCGTCTTCGTGCTTCCTTCCGCCCCCAAGTCAAGAAACATTCATTCTATCACTCGCAAATCAAATTTGCACAAAACAACAAAAAACTCCGAACACCAGCGTCATTGTATAGACGCGACGAGATGAACATACCCCGGCGCAGGCGTCTGCATATCTCGGTCATATCCTATGTAATATACGTCCCGGAGCGAGCATTAAAGAAGACAATAGCTCCTCATCGCCATCGTCATGACGATCATCATGCGCCCGCAGTGCCAATGCTTCGCGCACACGCGTATACATCACGCGCGACTCGGCATAATAAATCATTTCCCTGAACTCTCCACGCGCCCGAGCGGCCGGAAACACGCGCGTGCATATAACGTATATGTATATATTATATAGAGGCTCTCAGGTATGCGGCACTCGAGACGCCTCTTTTCCGCTCGCGCGGATGCGTCGATGTGTAGATGCGCGCGTAAAAGTTATAGAGGGCGCGCGCTGTTAGAGATGAGGTATGGGGAAGTTTGTCGAGTTTTCGCGGAGATTGATCGGTATCTGTGAGGTTTAGAGGATGGGTTTGAGATAGGAAAGTGTGAATAGCAAGAAGAATAGATGCATGGCTGATGCGATTGATATTTTTTTCTTTCCTGGATTTTTGTATTGATATTCAATATAATAATAACGCAGGTACGAGAAGAGTAACAGTAGAGTGTACGGCAGATTAAATTTTTGTATCTATGTGAAGTATAAAATTTTAAAACATCTTCATTCTAATCATCTGAATACGCTGTTTTTGTTTTCATTTAAAAAAATTAAATTAAAATTTCCGGTCATATATATCACAGAAAAATGAAAAATCATATTCAAATGATTGGAATTCTGAATTTCATTTTTATCTGGAGAAAAAAATTCTACTGATCGAATGATTTAAAATGAATTGCAAAAGAAATGACCAATACTACAATACAAATAAAACATAAGGGCCTGACCCACTAAAATCCAGATAATTCACTTTTGTTATATAAGTACCTGTGCAATTAGCGAACGTGAAAAAAATATGCATTTACTAGACAAAAGTGCTTAACATATGCTAAATTGTTTAATATCATTATTGAAGAAATATTCGAGGTTTATACTAACATATAATCCTCAATTAATAATGGAAGTAAATAAAAAGAATTCAAGTTTTTTGAAATAATAAGCTACAGTGAAAAACCATTACATAAGGTACCAAATCACTTATCATTTTCAAACAAACCAATTTTGTTTAGATCAGAAGATATAAGGGAATGCAAAAATAAACCCCAACCCTACTATAATCCAAACCAACTGTTATAGATATTACTAATAATAATTTTAATTTTATTTTCTATATACTGTGAATCTTTAGTAGTACTATAAGTACTTTTTTATACGACATAATATCGAGTACATTTTAATATTACGTAATCGAAAACAGCAAACCGACAAACTACCACTTTTATAGATACATTCTAACTTACTACATACTCACCTAATTTCTCCTCGCATACTTCTTCTCTTTTCCCGCTCGCTGTCTTAGAAATCAACTATTACCCTATGCACAATCTTTCCACTCTCGCCGCGTGCACGCATCGCAACCGCTTGTCCTCTGCTCATTTTTTCCTCGCTTTTGCCAACGCACGACCGATCTCCTAATGGGCCACACGCGCGCATCGATACCAAAGATTTCAATTCCGATTCGCGAGACTCTAAAAGTCCCGCGCTAATGCAACTTCCGTGTGCATGTACCCGGGAAAAGCAGGCGCAAAAAGCTGGAGGGACGTCCGATCCGTTAAAATAACAGGCGGACGATATGGCGCAGACGATACGTCGATGATTGCGACCGAATCGCGAGTATTATAGGATACGATTAGGGCTTGAGATCTGTAATAAGGGCTTGATTATAAAGATATGATAGATACGAGTTAGATCAATTTAATAATCACGGTCTTTGCACAATATTGCCACAAGACATTTTTATTGTTTTTTCCGTGTTTCGTAAGAACCGATATTGTGATCATATTGTTTATTCCAACACTACGAGAATATTATGATTATATTGGTTCAACGTTGCAACAATATTGTGTGCAGTTTAAGTAGGAAAATCATTAAAAAATAATAAAATAACGGAAAAAGTGACAATATTCCGTAATATATTTATACAGTATGAATAAATATCTTGCCACAATTGTAAAATAATATTGTCACAATATTGAGTAAACGCGGAGTGTTTATACGGGAAATTATATTTAGTAAAGTATATTGCCAATATCCATTTTAAATTCGCGCCAGTCTATAAATAATGATTGCTGAAAACAATATTTTTGCACGTTGACAATAGATGAACACCTACCAGTAGATGAACGAATCGCCGTCTAATTAATAAGTAATTTGAACTTTTAAATCAAACACTCAATAAGTAAAAGACCGTTCATCTACTGGGATGTCGTCTGCTCTAACCGTTCATCTATTGGGCAGTTCACCCTATACTACCTCAATCTCAACTCTAACTCGCGTTTTCTTTATAATTATTATGATGCGTCTTACATTTATCCACTAGTAGCCAATCATCCCATTCTGATTTTCTGACTATTTCAAGTTGATATATTTCAACCAAAGTGGCGATCTACTCTAACTATACAATACCACGAATAATCGAGATTCTCATTTGTCATTCAGTTCCGTATAAAGAATTGTGGTACATCCAACAGATCTCCATCCACAATACGACGAAGCATTCAAACCCTACAGGCATTAGGGAAATGTTTCAAAATCAAGCGCGAACATACGTAACGAGCAGCCGGAGAAATCCCAAGGCTACTAGGCTACTAGGGGAACCCCAACCGTCTTCGATAAAACTCGTTTTATCGCCGTCCGAAAAAAGACAGCAGGAGCTGCTGCGGCGCAAAAAATCGTATATATTGTTTTACGTTCATTTTCTCGCGAAAGGGTCGTAAATACACGATCGTAAACGGAAAGAGTATAGTGGAGAGTGGAAGGCCGTAAAAAAAAGGCCGCGGATCGCGCGCCGGATTCCTTACGGAACAACAGAGTTCTTCGCGGCCATTTACCTATAAAGAAGAGAGAGAGAGAACTGGGAAGAAGGGGAAAATTGACCGACAGGCTGTGTCGTATAGTAACGTGTGATGGTTATTACGTATGAGTACGGCCAAGAAGAAAAGAGATCGTTAGAAGAGAAGAATTTTCATCGATTATTATTGTTATAATCACTTTGAAAGACTCAAATATTTTGGTAATAACTTGATGATCTTGAAAGTTTATTTGGATTCTCGGCATCCTCGTTTAAGTATACCGCGATGACGTTATATCTGTAAAACAGAGCCGAATGCAAAATGAAATCCGCGATCGAATTTAACGAGCTGCTGAAATTACGAAAGTTGATATATATTAGAGCGAAAATGAGGAGGACACGTTAAATTTAAACCCGTGCGGGCTTTAATCGTCCCTCGAATCCGCGCTACAATCGACTCGGTTTACTGTCGTTAAAGCGCCGCGTGCGCGAGAAACCTGCGAAATTGCCTTTTACCGGTGTTAACGACTGGCTCGGATACGTCTCTGTGTATATATATACCTGTATGAACCTCACCCCGCGTGTTTTCGCCACTGCACTTTCGTGCTGTTATATAAGCGACTTAAGTGCAACCGCGCGCTCTCACATTATACCAGATAAGCGTGGTTTATATTATATGCTATATCTTTCGAGAAAAATTCTACTTTACAGCCGAAAGAGTTTAATCAAATCAACTTAATTAACCTCAACGTATAGGATTGTTACTCTCCAACCTCACTGAGGGATTTTTCACACTCTCCACTTAACTAATTTCTGGGACTGTCGGCTGATCCATCAAATCTCTCTCTCTCTCTCTCTCTCTCTCTCTCTCTCTCTCTCTCTCTCTCTCTCTCTCTCTCTTCTCACACCTAGAAGCAAATCCTCAATCCTCTCTCGTCCTCTTCTCCGCTTACTTCTCCTTTTCCTCCTCCTCCCCTTCCCTCCTAATCGTTTTATTATCCATGTTCGTATATATTATACAGGGCCACGCATGCAACACACACGACTACACGAGAGCCCCGCGCTCGATTAAGAATAAACGGCGAATTAAAAAGAGTGTCGTAAGTGCGTGTTTCCTTTTTGGCCTGAGGTTTTTCGTTTCTCTCTCGCGCACTCTTCTTCGGCGCCAGTTTTTGAAATTTATATATTATATTAGGCGGTTTTAAAAAAATACTATAAACACCGCGCGCCGGCACACGCAGATTTTACGATCTTCGCGCGGTGTGTCATGATGGAGGAGCGAGAGCGGCACCGGCGGCGGACTCGATTCGTCGATGATGGTTATGAGAGCGCTTTCGCGGTATATAGTATATAGCGATGTTCGGAATCTTTCGACGTTAATTTATTGGAAATAAAAATTTGATGATTCTTTTTAAAGGGGTCTCTGTCGGGTGATTAGGTATTATACTCCGTAGGGGGGGATGAGGGATATATATAGGTGATTTTTACGACACGAAAAAAGGTGAAAAAATCATTTTATAGAAATCGTATGTACCTATAGGATATGATTTAAGGTTTCGGAGAAATGTACTTAAAAATATTGATTGTACCATCAATTTTATTCAATGATTATATTATAGTTAGGGTTATATTTGATACGAGTTACATAAAAATCTCATTGCGCCAGGGGACCTATATAAAAACTGCACATATAGCATACACTCTATTCCGCAAGCATGTGTAATCACGCCAGCCGTTGGGATCCAGCATCATTAAGAGCAGAGTGAGCGCGCGCGAAAACATCGGTACACTGAGAGAAATGTTCTAATAAAATTTATTATAAAAGTCACAAAAATTACTATATTTTATAGGAACGGTGGGACAAATACACTTTATGCTGCA
>JAPYZP010002932.1:0-12367 GCA_030522985.1 Torymus sinensis
TTTTTTTTAGAAAAGATGTCGGAAGCGAGTGTAAAGAATCAGAGCGGAAGCAGTTGTGTGTAATTTTGCTTGTAAATTGTAACCGCTGGCGTTACCCGATATACTAGTTATATTACAGGAGTACATGATGTAACTTTTGTAATTATGTCATTAGTGAGGGAACCATGAAGTCCGATAAAGTTAATAGGCAAAGTTACACGCAATTGACCTACTTTTCCCTGTAGTTACGTAGCCTCACACTTCTTTATTTAAGTTTTAAAAACGCATTAAACGATAGCTTTATTTCTATCTGTATTTTTATTTAGATAGTATGAGCGAAAACATCGGTCGAAGATGAAAATTTCTATCGGTCTGTCAATATTGCGGTGGGAGTACACAGTATACGCTTTATACTCAATCAATTACTCTCGGTTAGAAACCTTTTTATAATTATTTCTTTCTTTTTTTTTGTTTTTTATTAACACTGACAACAATCATAAAAAATAATAACATCGCTAAAACGAAGAACTAATTCATAACTATTAAAAAAACTCAAAATAATGTCGAAATCTCTTTCCTTCCCCTTAACGAGAACGTTACTCTCCACAGCTGAAGGAATTGAAGGCCGAAAAGTCGGACGAGCGGGACACGTCGGGCGACGCAACGGCGACCTCCGAGTCCCGTCAAGACTCGATGGAGAAGTCGAGCCGCCAGAACAGCCGCACGCGCTCGGAGTCGCTCGCCGACGATGCGGCGGCAGCGGCAGCAGCAGCGGCGGCGGTAGCAGCGGCGGCCGGCACCTCGGGCGCCGTCGCGCCCTCGTCAAGCTTTCAGCGCGGAGTGACATGGGCAGAGCCGCGCGTCGCCGTCATCCAGTCCTCGGGTTCGAGCAACTCGCGTTCTCTCCTGCTGGCGATGCGCGCCGAGTACACGAGCATCACCGACGAGCTCGAGAGCTACTGCGGGCTGCTGAGTCCGCCGAGGACGCCGCCTGTCTCGCCGCCGCCCTGCCGCGTGCGCAGCACCTCCGAGCGCAGCAATCAGAACGTCGTAGAGATCGCCTGGCAGATCGAGAACGAGCATCTCAGAGATGCCGAGGAGTGCGATTACCAGCAGATGGAGGATCTCATTCAGAGGAGGTGGGTGTCGGATGGGTTGTATCGGTGTGTAGACTTTTTATTATCTTTTATTTTCCTCATCTCGCAGCATCCCATCATTTCATCTCGTTTCATCTTTTTAGTAGATTTTTTATTTTGGTATGGCAGTAGATTGGAAGTAGTATGATTTGATAATAAACACAATCAAGACACTAATCTATATACAAATTTTTTTGAAAAAAAGATGGAAATAGGTAATCGTATATGCGCAATGAATTATCGGTTTATTTTTATACAGCAAGGATTCGATTTCGATGCAAATGAAGAGAATGACGATCAACAGTAGCATAAAACTGTAGAGAGAGCGAAAAATTTTCTTTCGTATAGAATTCATGGGCTAATTCATATTGAATATATATATGGAAACTATCGTGTCCACTGGCAGTACTTTTTAATAAAAAATAACAGTTTTGTAAAAATTGCTATACTACTTCGTAAAGCAGCTAAAACCCTACAAAAACTGCCATGTATATAACAATTTTATCAAACATTATAATAAACTTTCCTACATTTTTCATGGGAACTTTATGGACCTTTCCGATAACCTTATAACGCAGTATATAATAATGGTTACTAAAATATTTTGGAGATACTCACACGTAGGTAGTAAATATCTTGAAAAAATAATCACCACGAGCCGAGTATTTGTAAATTAACTTTATTTGTCGACGTTTCGGCTCTCGAAGAGAAGCCCTTCTCAAGACTAATGGAACAGAAAGAATACAAAACTTTATAAGTTTGACCACAACAAATGGTGCTACTACATAATAGTATTACAAAAGACACCGTACAGTATAAAAAAAAACTTCGCTTACTCGTTGACTGAAAAATGTTATTAAAATATTGTATCGAGTCAATAGGTTTTATAAAATAGATAAAAATACTTGTTACTAAAAATTGATCAGTTTACCATTCGAAAAAAAGAATTGTTACGTATTAGAATCGCCCCAGCAATTTCCAAAGCTACACTCAATTCATTCACCTCATACAAAATACATTACACAAAAACCATACCCCAACCAGCCCCGCATTAACCCACCAACCCCGTATTCGCAGGTACCACATGAGTGACGACGACGACAGTGACAAAGACGACCAAGCTGCGGGCGGCCCGGGTCCGAGCACCACGAACTTCTTCATCAGCAGCGAGCATCACCCGCGTTTGCGTCGAGCCTCCGCCATCGACGAGGACACGACGACGCGTCGACGCTGCCAGCGCACGCCGCCCTCGATCAACGTCACCCGCGAGATCGAGCAGACGCTCGCGCGGCCCGCGGCGACGCGCGACTCCGCCGAGTCCGATCCCAACGACAAGGGCATGAGCGGCGTCGCGGCGCCCGCCTCCGAGACTATGTGCTGAGCGCGAGATCAGCTGCGGGAGATAAGAGCGTTTCTCTCTGGGGAAGGCAGAAAGCGTCATGGCTTTGCTTTTCGAGCGCTTGTTGGTTGATATGGGTGTGCGCTACGATTTCGTTGTTCTTTTTTTAGTGGGATAATAAAACGAATATCGCATTGTATACGGTGCTTGTATACGGTGGATTATTTTGTAGTTTTATTGGGGGCAAATATATATACTTGTGTCGTGTCTTTTGTATCTCTTTTATCGTAATTCAATGTACGAAGATTATTGATTGATTTACAAAGTTTTACAAATTTACGATTATGACATAAGTGTACATAAGGGTCATAAATTTGTAATGTTTTATCGCGCGTGTAATTCGTTGATGAAAGGCTGGGATTTTTTCGTTTAATCCATTTATAACTTCCTATCTTTTATCAGGGGATATCAGTGCCTATGGGAATCTCATATCGACATCCTCGTGTTCTTTGTTATTTCTTTTTAAATTTTAAAACTTATTTTAGTCAATTATTGTTTCCTACCTTATTAGGGATATAAGTGACTTCAATAATTTTTAAACTTTTAAAAGTAACTAAAATAACGAAAGAATCGATTTCGAGATCTGCTATTGGCTTTGATATCCCTTAATCGTTTATAATCTACTTTTATTGATAGATTTTAACTTGTTATGATTTATATATTTTTATAACTGGCGGGCTTATTTGTTACTTAAAATAATCATGTTGAATTATATGCAGGAGTATTAATAATTATTCATTAACTACTCTTGTGTATAACAGATTTTTATACGTAAATATTTATGAAATGTCCTGCTTTTAAATATTCGATTCTTTGGTAATGTATACTTTTCATTTAATGGTGTTTTAATTTGTTATAATTTGCTACTTTACGCAAATGTACCAATTGTCAGTAGCAAGACTTTTACAAGATTAACACTGCCTAATAATGTAACTATAATTTATAATATAATATATTGCTTCAATGCAGTCGTACATATTTCATGGCGCTTGAAGGATTTTTTACAGTACCGTTACTTAACTAATACTATCAGAAAAACAATTTACTCATTGCTTAAATCAATCAATTTCTTGCAAAAGAAACGCTCTTATCTTTTCGTGCGTCGTGCAGTTTTAGTCTCAGCTTCGTTTTTATAAGTATACGAGTAGTGAAAGAAGGCAGCGTCTTTCTGCAATCTACATAGGGCTGGAATTTTGTACAGGATTGCATTGAGTGTAAGCGTTTAAAGTGTATAGCGATATAAAATTGTAAAATTGCGCAACTCCACTGGGGTTACGACAGTTCGCCCTGCCGTTCTTTATTGCATTGCAGTACATTGTTATCACGTGCGGTAAAACAATCATCGGTGCGTCTTGCTAAAGATTACCACCAATTCTATGAAAATTGAATTGCGCAATTTTTATTATCCTCTTGTAGAAAGCAACTCTCGCTTTACAATGTTCTGCGGAGTGTTTCGTAATTAAGAAACATTATTCAAAAATCATAGATAATGAAATATTTCAGAAGATGAACATTTTTTATTGACATAAAATAAAGTTAGAAAGCGAATAACGATGTTCTGCTTTTGTCGGCGACAGTGATTGATTCTTTATAATGAGTAACTCATACTTAAGTGCAAGACTTGCATGAACTTCACATGCATTTGTTTAGTGCAAGTGAATTAAGTGATATTTAAAAAAAAATATATGTAACTGTATATACATCAGTATAAGTGAACTGCATGTATTAACGTTCATGTGAAATCTATACAATTATATGTAACTCTTTTTCTTTGCGATCGTGAAAAATTTATTGCTTATTTACTGTGAAAGTGTTGCTTAAAAATTCTCGAAGGGTTTTGTACACTCGAGTCATTAAGCAACCAAATGTTTTAGTTGCAACAATAGGCAGATTAAACAAAATGAAATTAGTTATGTATTTTTTATTCTGTTTCTGTAAAATTTATTATTATATTGCAAATTAATATTATTAATCAAAAATTGTTAACAGTTAATATCGTTTATTATTATAATTTTTATAATATTTACCTACACGATCAATTACTTAATATTTTATCAGTATAAAATTTCGGATTAATTTAAATTGGACTGGTTAATTGATGCTGGTGGAATTCTGTAATGAATTAATAAACGCACGATTAGTTTAGAAAATTTCCACCAAGCAATAAAGTGATACTTTGTGGTTCTTTTTCCCGATATTATCGAGATGTATTGTGTGACTTATGCATACACAAAACGAAATCAAGTACATCATAAAAACTGCAAAACTCGAGAGCTTCACAAATATATGAAGCCGAAAATCCAAATATACATATGGATTTAGTTAAATAAGTAAGATAATAAAAAACGCGAAATAATGTTTCCAGCCCTAGTACTTAGCATGGCATTACTAAACACCAAGTTGTAAAGTCTCAATATAATGGACGACGACTTTTTTCAAAGCTTTGTCATTTTTTTTTATATTACTTTATAATGCGCGATGACAGCGCGTTTTAACCCATTTAGTCGATTTAAAAAAATGCGTTATACAAGATTATTTAAATCTTTGTTCTGTCTCATGAGTTTTTAGCCAATTATAGTAATAATTTTGCAAATAATGGATTCAGTGTGTTACGTCCTGTGACGATGATGAATTATACACCACATCGAATCTACATTGTATTTGCCTGGGGAAAAAAATATAAAAAAAAAATCATATTTTATGCGAGCGAGCTAAGAATGCTATTTTTATCTATATTGTACGTTATATATTTAGTGATTATAAAATTGAATGTGCGAAATGAAATAATTAAATAGGCCAACGTCTATATGCAATTGTCCTGTGGCGGATGTTAAACGTCCTTTGGGAAGAGAATATGTGTGCCGCATTAGCTTATGACTTGATTTCGGCGAAGCTATTCGCAAATACTGTTCACAAGGACCACACATTCGTCAGAGTCATATCACGCGGTGAATAAAACAAATGTATTCCCCACGCATAACGAGGACTGCGCCAAAATCTGTGTTATATAATAATACTTAGGATGAATTTTGCCGAACGTAATACCAGTCGCGAGAAAAAATTATATATGATTATATGCGTGCATAAATGTAAGCATGAAATTGTTGTATGTAATTTTATAAATGATAGAAAGACCGTTAAATTAATGGTCGCAGAATTGTATATCTCAACTTACATATAGCTGACTAACAGCACATGAATCGCTTCACTATTTTATTACAGATCGAAAGTGTTATTCGTTATTCAATTATATTACTTCATTGGAAATGAATAAATTTGCGAATTACCTTTCTCAGAAATTATATATAATTTTTTCTCCGATATACGATTAATAATTGTACATATATAGCGTTTATTATAACAAGGTATCAAATCAAATGTTCAAGCAGGCCTGAACACTCTTCCTTCAGAACGTAATAATAATATTTTACCGAAAACGTAATATTTTATCAATGAAGCCGATTTGAAGAAATTTCTTTGAATGTAGCGATTGTCAGGGTGTAGAAAGAAAGAAATAAATATGTATAGAAAAGAAGAGTATAGTTTACATAAATACACAAAAATTCCGAAAATATTTTAGCATAAAACTTCCATGAAGAGCTTGCCCGCCTCGCGGACAAGTGATTTTTGGTTTGATGCCTCAAGTATTTTTTTACATAGACAAATCGTTCAAAGAGATTCCTTCACTAAAAAGAGGAAAGAAAATACTTGACGTAAAAAGACTATCTGACTTGAAAAGATTATTCTTCGACAGAATAAATATATATAAATATATTTTTCTCCTTTCATTTTCTTGAACATTAGAATGAGTTTGAATGCAGTTTCATGACATATAAGAAAAGAAAAGCAGAAAAAATATCAATAAAATTTCGATCATTAGCTAGTCGGATAATCGATTCGTATAGTAGACAGCGATTCTCGAGAAAGGCCTAATGTAGAAAAAAAGTTAAAGATGTGTGTCGTCTTTATATGAAAAAAAAGTAGAGAATGAAATCTATGAACTGCACACGTACACAGAGCCGAAGGAAGGCAGCTTTCGACGAATCTGAATTATATTTTTTCCAACTCGTCGTATTCTGTCTTCCCCTAATACTTTGTTTATTCTTTTCAACACACGTCTATACTGTACTGTATACTGTCTAGTCAATAACGAAAATTGCCGAATGACAAAACTGGAAAGCTCTTTAATTGAGCTAAAAAAAGTCGTTTTCAAGCTTTTCTCTGCGTTTCGTCTCGCTGAACATAGGAAAAAACAACAACAACACTGAAAATGGTCTGACTTCGAGTAGTTACTTCGAAAATGAGAATTTTTTAACGTGGACGTTGTACTTTTTTATAATTGGTGATGATTTTTTATAAACGTATTTCTATGAATGTAACTATAATTAATAAAATAAGCGATTAGTTACAAAGATTTACAATCGGTAAATCATTTTAAATTTGTAGATTTTCTTGCATTTTCCATATATTATTATGCGAATGGAAAAGCTTTTTATCGGCAAATATATAAACTTTATTATTGTCAGTTTAAGCTCAACTATAAAGCATTAAATTCTGAGTATAAAAAAAAAACAATTATTTTTATTGTAACGTGTAATTTCATGTTAGCAGGAGTAAAAATTGTCGTTTTTCAAAGTAACTAAAAAACATGTCCATGCGTTCATTGAAAAGCAATATGTATATATAAACATTGTGCATGCCAATAATTTTTTGAATTGTCTAGTAGTGTAAATTAAAAGCAATGCGCTTTTCGAAGCATGCCAAAAATCCTACGGTATTTTCCTTGGTCCGTACGTTCGCGGTTTACTTATTTTTGCTAAAATCATCTTTCACGTGTAGGTCGTACGTGCATCAAAATAGGTAGAGAACAACTGATTATATTTTAGAACAAGATATCTTTCTGAAAGAAAGAACTATATAATTTGCAGTTAGATTACCTTCGACTATAACGTAAATTAATGTTGTAGTTAATACGTAAAAATTTTTTAATATACATTGAACTTTCTCAATTCGAAAGTTAAACACTTCCAAATTACCTTCATTACGTCGTACACTTTTCAGCAGCTCAAAATAGTACCATACAGTTATAGAACGTAGCTTCGAGCCATCGATGCTGCAGATATCTACCACAATGTAATGCGAGTCTATTCTAAAATTAGAAAGAGAATTGAAAAAAGACCGACTGAACTGTACTTATAACTAAAGGAAAGTCATTGTATTGCGACTGCAAGTTGACTACTAACATTGATCATGTAAACTCGCTTGTACGAAGCTTTCACAACTCTACTCGACGTATATGACACTCAGAAAACTATCTTCGCCGAGTATATCTTAATTCTAAACTATTGGGGCGGACTTTTCCCCGCCCTTTGTTAACCATTCTAACCCGAGATAGAAATTGGATCATGTGAATTGATTGATTGTTTTATTAATTTCAAATAAATATTGAAAGACGTGATAATAAAGGTTTGCGCATATTGTAATAAGAGAAAGTTTCTTATTTTTTTTTCGTTATAAAGTTATTCAAGGAACCAAAAATTCACTAAAGTTTGCAGGATGAAATTTTAAGTTAAAATCAATAATTTTTTAATGAGGCGAATTTTAAATATTTATCATGAATTTACATGAACGAATTACTATCGAGGAATGTACAATGACCTTGATTTTGTAACGATTCTTCTTCTCTTCGAAACTTTTACAAGATTCTATACATCGCCAGTTGGCTTGCGACATATGTAAGAGCAACTTGCTTGTATATACAAAAGAGTGGAAAGAAGTTTAAAGAACAGAGTAAAAAAAGTCTATCCTGAAAAAGCGTTTTAGGACGTGATTCGGTGAAATTTAAATGTAGTCTACAGTAGCGTGCATATATATATATAACTTCGACGCATGTAGCCCGGCGCCAGAAATGACTTTTTTTCTGCCTTTTTAAATCGAAGTAGCGACGAACAAGTTTCGCTTGCCGTTTTTTAAATTAAAAAATAAGTACAACGTAAGTATTTTTTTATATTCACCACAACCGTATATATAGACACCGCAACAGCGTAGCGAAAATAAAATGAGATGCGCAATAACTTGTTAGCAAACAGTGACCATTGTTGAGTAGAAAACTTGGAAAGTATAGCAAAACAACGATAATTTCAAGAATTTCACCAAAGCATATTCTTAAACGGCTATGAGAGATATATATATATATAATATATATAAATAAATAAAATACACACGCCTTTAGAGCGAAGGGAGACAAATTATTTTCCTAATCAGAGACAATATAAATTACGAACGTCGTGCCACTGGACTGTATAAACTTGTTCGCGTATGATTTTAATAATTTAGCACAAAGATGCGAAATGATGTGTGCGCGCGATATTTCCATTGTGAGAATTATAATTGTAATGAGAGCGCATCCAAAACGCATTAACATCTGTCTATGAAATACATTATTAACGTGAAAAATGTGATTTTTGTCAATGTCTTTGTTGTTTTTTCATTTCATCACATTTATCTTTTTTCCTCCTACAAAACCTTGTATAATTTTAAGATGTTATTTTTCGATAATCAATTTTCACACTTTATTTATTATCTGCAAAAATTATTTTGTCTCTTCCTAACTGTTATTTGTATTATAATATTTTATATTTTCAGTAAAACTTTGATTCTGAGCACTTAAAAAATGGACCAGTTAGAAACTTTTTGTTTTTTTTCATAATATCTGCTCGAGACATTTTGACAGACACTTCTCGTACACTGTTGATTTTTCTTGAATATTATTATAGTTTATTCTTTGCATATAAACGAACGTTTTACTAAAAACCTGTATTTTAAATAGATAATTGCATTCTCTAATTTTTCTAAAAATATATTTTATAAATGTTCTTTTTTTCATTTAAAGTTCCGAAAATTATTATATAATGAAAATACAGTTTTGGTAGGTATAGTTTTACCCTCGAGTATACGTGATACCGACCGATGAAAAAAGCGTCTGTCGGATTATCATATGAACCATCATCACATCATCATAAGCTTCAAAACGCTGCGCGCGATATTTGAATTTTCGAGAGGGTAAGTTTTCTCTACATTTCTTTATTTACTTTCTATCCACGAATGAACCGTCCTACAGATGAATAAAACAAACAGAAAAATCTATTACGAATAAACGTTGAGCTAGTTCCCATGAAACTGACCTACCGTTTAATATCGTGTTTTTCCAAAATGCATTGGCGTGCATTGCTAATCCCTTCTAGAAACATGCATAATCACTACCAAAGAACAGAAACTCTCCCCATTCATTCTAAAAATCTCCTCTCTCATTAATTAAAACCTTTCCTCCATCAAACGAAAAAACCGCTGTTATACACACCCACGATCTTTCACAAATGCTTGAAACCCTCAAGCACAGGGATCCCCCGGCCGCTGACGGTCAGGAAACTACCTCTCTCCGGTCTCTCAAACGGAACACACTCCTCCTCCCAGCATCACTCTTACCGACTTCCCCCACCATATCCCATTCAGCCCATACACACACACACAGCCACGATATCTGGCCGCTGCCGGCGGCGGCGGCGGCGGCGGCGGCTACGGCGGCGCAGCAGCCGCGCAGCCAGCGGGAGCGAGGAGCAGTCAGCTCGTCGCGCGGCGAGTGCAGCGGCGGCATTCGCGCTTCAAACATGGCAGCGGCTACCAGCGTTGTCGTGCTCGACCGGGGCAACAATACCACCTGCACCATCAACCTGCACGGTGCGTCTTCTGGCTACTGTCACACGACTGCCACTTCACTACACACACCTCGGGCCCACCCTCGCCGCCTATCTCGTAGCCCCGAGGGTCCTGACAGGCGGCTCCCGCTGTTTTTTTCTCTTTTTTCGTATACACCGAAGCTCTATGTACTCGTGCGCGCAAGTGTCGTCGTCGTTGTATATACTTACCTCGCGCGGTTCACACGTCGCAGAGAGAGAGAGAGAGACAGTGCGCGGTAGTTTTCGTGTGCGGATATATATACGTATATTCTATAGAAGGAATTCGGACGTGCGTGGGAATTAAGTAAAAGCGTGCGTGCGTGCTTGATGCTGTCGAAATTACGTGGGAGGTTGCGCGCGCGCGGCGGCTAGCGACGTGATATGCGTGCGCGCGCCCGGCTCGCCGCATGTTTGGTCTTGTTGTTTGAAAAGCGCGAGCGCGGGAAAGCCGCGCCGGTTCGAAAGTACCCGCGCCCACCCCGTCTGTATATATTAGACGAGACGATGATAGTGTGGTTTTCGCGCGCGCGCGTGGCATTTTTGCTTTTCGATGATCCGGCGCGTGATCGGTGCGCTCGCCGGGAGAAAAAGAAACGGAAGGAATACTTTTTTGATTGCCGATTTCGGCTACCGATCTCTAATGCCGAAAAAAAGCAACGTATTTATACCGCGGTGAACTGCAGTCGTGTATAAAAACGCGCGATTCTTTACGAGGTGTCGAAACTCACGAGCGCGCGAGTTGACCGTGTCGCAAGCTGCGCTCGTTGAGAGATCGATTCTTTCTAATTACTATATATCGAAGTGTGTACGCGCGCGTGCGTGCGAGTGCCGCAACAAAGAAAAATGACCAAACCTCAAAAGCAATAATCACTTTTTACGTAATCAATTAAGCGGCTCGTTACGCAACACCTTAAAAACCACAGCGGCAGTACCACAAGTCCCTCCGAAAATGATACACACCAGACGTCTATAAAATCGGCGCGAGATCTGCGCGTTGCCCAACGCGCGTCCGTCTTCCGATCCGATAAGCGCCGTCTTCTCCTTCTCGAGCGCGCGAAACCGCGCGGAATGATATTTGCGACAGAAGACGTCGGAAAATTTATACACGCGCGTGAGTGACATAACGAGATTTTTTTTCGCGCTACTATAATATACGTATATACACGTGCGTAATGAAGGCGAGAGGTCGATTGCGATTCGTGGTTAGATTGGCTCGAAGCCGGCGGTTTTACAGTGGCGAAATTTCAGAGCGGTTTGTTTGATCGAGAGCTTTGTTGTTCGGTTTAGATCGGTTCACAAGTTTCCTTGTTAGCTATATATAACATTTATAGGCAGCGAAACGAATAATAATCATAATAATAAATGTCTTTTTACAGGTGCGACTGTGGTGTCTTGGCGGGTCAACAATCAGGAACAACTGTTCGTTAGGTAAGTGCGATTAATTGCTTGATTGTATAGCGTAGATCGATCGTTGATTACATAAATATGGCAAAAATAAATCTCAAACTTGACAACCTTGATTAATTGACTTGCCGCTGTTGATGTATTTTTCTTTTTTTCTTTTAAACGTGACGAAAAATAAACCAGATGAAATGAAACTACTTGGTCAACGTATAAATACACGGAAAACTGTGTTCAGTCGCTTAGAGGTAGTTTTGCCGTGTGAGATATTTAAATAAATTTACCATATTTTAAATAAGCGGTGCATTTTGCATTAAGCGTATATACTTATAGCCACGGAATTTTCATATTTGACTAATTTACCCATAAACACGGAATCGACTCCGTATAGTAAAGCGCGCGCGCCTATATTATATCCGCGCGTCGAGTAGATTGCCTTATCTTATCGGGATTATGCAATAAGTAATGAAATGACAGTGAAAATCGGAAGCGTCTCAATCCTTAAAATTATCAACCTCGCATTCGGAAACAACCATTTCAAGAGTAAAATATTATCTCACAAAAACTTTCCATCGCTCCCTCCCCCAAAAAAAAAAGGAATGAGACCAAGCCCGCGAGTATATATCGTAAGAACCCATCGACACGGGCAAAGTACCCTACAAACCCTCAGCAATAAATAACCCCAGCATCGCGATTGCCACCGCGCGTCCAGCTGC